>ML332906.1:0-41020 GCA_005239505.1 Nicotiana paniculata
TAACTCTGCTAAAACTATAATATATGTCTCTGAATCAAACACTAAAACTAAATAAGGAAGGGATATGGAGAAGCTGTGGACGTTGGACAGCTACCTCGAAATCCCGTATCTGCTGCTAACGAACTGAGACAGCTACTTCTCCGGACCGTCACCTGAATCTGTGCACAGAGGCACAGGGAGTAATGATGAGTACGCCAACTCAGTAGTAATAAAAATAAATCACAGTCTGAGAAATATAAAATACACAGCACGGATACACCTATTCACAAAACCCGTAAAATACCAAGTCAACATAAAGTATTCATCAAATACATAAGTTAAAAAATAAATTTCCAGAAATCCTTTGAAAACAAATGTAATATCAGTCTATCTCAGTAAAACCAGTTTGAAAAACGAAGTAAATCATAGTTCAAAAACTCAGTAAAATCTTCATAAAACTGTCCCTCGAGCCAAAATCATTTATCGTAACCATTGCTCATCAGGCATCCTCACCATCACTCAATACCAGCCCATCAGGCATCCTCACAGTCACTCAGTATCAAGCCATCAGGCATCCTCACAGTCACTCAGCATAAGCCCCGGGGGCAACACTTATTAGGTACCTGCTCTCACTAGGGGTGTGTACAGACTCCGGAGGGGCTCCTACAGCCCAAGCGCTATAACAACATAAGGCCTGAAAGCCTCCTCGCGATATAGGCCTGAAAGCCTCCCTCATATAAGGCAAGAAAACCTCCTCACAATATAGGCTGGAAAGCCTCCCTCATATAAGGCCTGAAAGCCTCCTCACAATATAGGCCTGAAAGCCTCACTCAGTCAGACACTCTCAATTTTTCCTTAGGCCATAAACATACCGGGTTCTCAACCCAAAACAGTGTTTCATTTTTCAATAAATAGTATCAAAATACTCTGAGTGTCAAAACAATTTATCAGGGAAGGACTAAGTGAAAAATCATAACATATCAGTGAGGAAAATATAGTAAACACAACCCCCAAGTGGAAAACAGATCGGCACTAGGCCTCAAACGCGGCTTACAACCCAAAACATATCAAAATATAAAATTACTATTTAAGCACAGGCTTAAGATCGGTTTAGCAACTCAATAGTCGCCTAAATAGGGAAGATATTTTCAAAGTTTCAACATTTGTATTTCAAAACCCGTGAAAGGGTGTAGAGTCTGGGGTTTCATACCCTCAGGACAAGATTTAAAGACATTACTTACCTCAAAACTAGCCCAGAAACTATTCCGCAACACATTTGCCTCTCGTATCAACTTCCGAAGGCTCCAAATCTACCAAGTTCAGATTTTTATCATAAATTCATGCTTAAGGAATAAATTCCAATCGAAAAATATCAAATTTAGCTCAAAAACTCGAAATTGGTCAAAACCCGACCCCCAGGACCGCGTCCCGAAACTCAAATTTAGTTTTCAAAGCTGTTCTTCATCATCTCACAAGTCCGTACATATAAAGAACGCTAAAATCGAAGTTCATTTGACCCCTCAAACCAATCCCTAAAGGTATCATAATCTCAAGCCCTAAACCCACCTTTTTCTACTGATTTTCATGAATTAAATGCTGAGATTGTGTTCCATAATCACCCATAAACGAGTTTTAATGATCAAATCACTTACCTCTATGAAGAACAATGATTTCCCTCTTCAAAAATCGCCTTAAAGCTCTCAGTCCGTACAAAAATGGTGTAAAAAGGGTTTAAGTCGCAGAGGGTTTATTTTAACACTGTCCAGGGGTTTCCGCACCTGCAGTCCCCTAACCGCACCTACAACCTTCCATTAAACGGCCTATCTCCGCACCTGCGACTCACATTCCGCACCTGCGACTTCGCAGGTGCGGCCCCTTATCCGCATCTGCGACCTTTTCCCTGGCTGGCCAAATCTCGCACCTGCGGAGCCTTCTTCCGCTCCTGCGATCAAACATCCGCAGGTGCGGTTACATCAGTAACCAGAAAACAAGTAGCTGCTTGCTGCACTTTTTCAACTCCGAACTTCTCGTTAACCATCTGAAATCAATCTCCAGCCCCTCGGGACCCCAACCAAACATACTAACACGTTACATTTGATCCTTCAAGCTTAGTTGCACTCTCAAAACACCAAAACTAACATCGAAACACCAAAATTACATCGGATTCAAGCCTAAGAATTTTGAAATTTCTAAAATCCACCAATGATGTCGAAACTATCCAAAACAACTCCAATTGACCTGAAATTTTGCAGACACATCCAAAATGACATTATGAACCTGTTCCAACTGTCGGAATTCCATTCTGACCCCGATATCCTATTTTCCACTGCCGATCGAAAATCACCAAAAACTAACTTTCGCCAATTCAAGCCTAATTCTACACCTGATATCACAAAATTATTCTAGACTCCTAAGTCCCAAATCACCTAACAAAGCTATCCAAGCCATAAAATCCGCATTCCGATGTTGTTTACCAATAAGTCAACTCTCAGTTGACTTTTCCCATTTTAAGGCTATTTTAGAAGGCAGAATGACTGAACTCTCACTACAACCATTCGATTTCAAGCCTATCGACTCTAACTCATCAATAACAGAATAACCAACCTATGACAAGTCAATAACAGCAATTATAATGCAGGTTCTATGTAACGCCGGACCGGGCCGTTACATTCTCCCCCTCTTAAACAAACGTTCATCCTCGAACGGGTCTAGAAACATACCTAGAGTCTCAAACAAGTGGGGATATTTTCTCTGCCTCTCACGCTCGGTCTCCCAAGTAGCCTCCTCCACTGGCTGACCTCTCCACTGCACCTTCACTGATGTTATATCCTTTGACCTCAACTTTCTGACCTCGCGAGCTAAAATAGCTTCTAGCTCAACCTCATATGACATACTACCCTCGAGTTGAACTGTGATGAAGTCTAACACATGAGACGGGGCACCAAAATATTTTCTGAGCATCGACACATGAAATACCGGATGAACACTCGATAGACTGGGTGGCAAGGCAAGTCTATAATCCACCTCTCCAACCTTCTGAAGCACCTTAAAAGGACCAATAAATCATTGACTTAGCTTTCCTCTCTTTCCGAACTCATAACACCCTTCATGGGTGATACCTTCAGCAATACCTTGTCATCACCTTCCATAAATGACACATCCCGGACCTTCCGGTCCGCATAACTCTTCTGTCAAGACTGTGTCGTGCGAAGTCGCTCCTGAATCAACTTCACCTTCTCCAATGCATCCAGAATCAAATATATGCCCAATAACTTAGCCTCACTAGGGTCGAACCAACCAACCGGAGATCTACACCTCCTACCATATAAGGCCTCATACGGGGCCATCCGAATGTTGGACTGGTAGCTGTTATTATATGCAAACTCCGCTAGTGGTAGGAAATGATCCCATGAACCACCAAAATCAATCACACAAGCCCGTAACATGTCCTCCAAAATCTGAATAGTTCGTTGCGACTGCCCGTCGGTCTGCGGGTGAAATGCAGTGCTCAACTCTACATTAGTACCCATACCTCTCTGTACGGCCCTCAAAAACTGAGATGTGAACTGTGTACCTCTATCAGAAATGATAGAAATCGAAACTCCATGCAACCGGACAATCTCCTAAATACCAGCTAACCGCTCTGAAGTATAAGTAGTACTGACATGAATGAAATGCATGGACTTTGTCAATCCATCCACAATGACCCAAATAGTATCAAAACCCTACGAAGTTCGTGGAAGCCCAACTACAAAGTCCATGGTAATCTGCTCCCACTTCCACTCCGGAATATCTAACCTCTGAAGTAATCCACCTGGTCTCTGGTGCTCATACTTGACCTGCTGGCAGTTGAGACACTGTGCTACATACTCAACAATATCTCTCTTTATCCACCTCCACCAATACTGATGTCTTAGATCCTGGTACATCTTCGCGACACCCGGATGAATAGAATACCGCGAACTATGAGCCTCTGCTAATATCAACTCTCGAATACCGTCCACATTGGGCACGCAAATACGGCCCTGCATCCTCATAACTCCGTTATAACCAATAGTCACATCCCTAGAATCACCCCGATGAACTCTATCCTGAACAACTAACAAATGGCGGTCATAATACTGGCGAGCTTTAATCTGACCATAAAGAGAAGACCGGGAAGCCATGCTAGCTAACACCCGCGGAGGGTCTGACAAATCCAATCTCACCAACTGTCCCGCTAAAGCCTGAACATCAAGTGCTAACGGTCGCTCTACTGCTGAAAGGTAAGCTAGACTCCCTAAACTCTCGGATCTGCGACTCAAGGCATCAACCACCACATTGGCCTTCCCCGGGTGATACAAAATAGTAAGATCATAATCCTTGAGAAGCTCTAACCATCTCCTCTGATACAAATTGAAGTCCTTCTACCTTAGCAGATACTGCAAGCTACGATGATCAGTGAACATCTCACATTGTACCCCATACAAGTAATGCCACAAAATCTTTAAGGCATGAACAATGGCAGCTAACTCAAGATCGTGCACTGGGTAATTCTTCTCGTGCACCTTAAACTGTATCGACGCGTAGGCAATCACCTTACCGTCCTGCATCAACACCGCTCCCAAACCAACTGTAGAAGCATCACAATATACTGTGTAAGAACCTGAACTAGTAGGCAACACCAAAATCGGAGCTGTGGTCAATGCTGACTTGGGCTTCTGAAATCTCTCCTCACACTCGTCAGACCATCTGAATGGAGCACCCTTCTGGGTCAATCTAGTCAATGGTGAAGCAATAGAAAAGAATCCCTCCACAAAACGACGGTAATATCCCGCTAAACCAAGGAAACTCCGAATCTCTATAGCTGAGGACGGTCTGGTCCAACTCTGCACCGCCTCAATCTTCTTCGGATCAACCTGAATACCCTCACTAGACACCACGTGCCCAAGAAAGCTACTGAACCAAGCCAAAACTCACGCTTGGAGAATTTTGCATAAAGTTTTTCCTCCCTCAATATGTGTAACATAATCCTCAAATGCTGAGCATGCTCTTCCTGACTACGGGAATAAACCAGGATGTCATCAATGAATACAAAGACGAACGAGTCAAGGTAAGGCTGAAACACGTTGTTCATCAATTTCATGAACGCGGTTGGGGCATTAGTTAGCCCAAATTACATAACCAGAAACTCATAATGACCGTATCTGGTACTGAAAGCAGCCTTCGGAATGTCAGAATCCCGAATCTTCAGTTGATGATACCCAGACCTTAAGTCAATCTTGGAGAACACCTTAGCTCCCTGAAGCTGATCAAATAAGTCATCAATACGAGGTAAAGGATACCGGTTCTTCACCGTAACCTTATTCAGCTGTCTATAATCAATGCACAGACGCATGGAGCCATCCTTCTTTTTCACAAACAACACCGGCGCACCCCAAGGCGACACACTAGGTCGGATGAACCCCTTATCTAAGAGTTCCTGAAGCTTCCCATTCAATTCTTTCAACTCTGCTGGTGCCATACGGTAAGGTGGAATACAAATAGGTTGAGTTTCGGGCACCAAGTCAATACCAAAATCAATATCCCTGTCAGGTGGCATGCCTGGCAGGTCTGTAGGAAATATGTCCAGAAAATCACGGACTACAGGAACAGAATCAACAGATGGAGTCTCACTACTAACATCCTCACAAATCAAGATAGGACTCACACCCTTTCTTAACCATACGCTGAGCCTTTAAATAAGAAATCACCCTGCTAGGCACGTGCTCTATAGACCCTCTCCACTCAACTCTCAGAATTCCTGGCATAGATAGGGTCACGGTCTTAGCGTGAAAATCAAGGATAGCATGACATGGTGATAACCAATCCATGCCCAGAATTACATCAAAATCAATCATATTGAGTAACATCAAGTCCCCTCGGGTCTCTAGACCCACAATAGATATAAGACACGACCAATACACACGGTCCACAATAATAGTATCACCCACCGGAGTCGAAACATGAATAGACGTAAATAAAGACTCACGGGGCATATTCAGAAAGTGGGAAAAATAAGATGAAACATTCGAGTACGTGGAACCAGGGTCAAATAAAGCCAAAGCATCAGTGTGACAAACTGAAATAGTACCTGTAATCACCGCATCTAAGTCCATAGCATTAGGCCTAGCCGGAAGTGCATAGATACGTGGTTGACCTCCATCTACTCGACCTCCTCCTCTCGGGCGGCCTCTAGCTGCATGACCACCACCCCTAGCTGCCTAGGTAGGTGGTGAAGTGACTGGGGGTGAAGCTGAGGGATGAACCCTCTGTTGAGATGAACTACTAGGACGACGGAGACACTGCCTCCACTCATGTCCGAACTCTCCACACTCATAAAAACTACCTGGGGCTAGAGATGAAAACTGACGAGAACCTCTGCCACCATGATAACTACCAGACGAACCTCACATAGAAGAACCCTGATAAGATGATGCTCGGGCAGAGCTCTGAGCTAGAAGGGCACTAAAAGATTAACGTCCCTGATAAGAATTGCGAGGACCTTGCCCCGAAAATACACCACTGTAAGCTGGGCGAGCTGGATGTGGAGGTCTAAATGGACGACCTCTGCTAGGCTAAAATTGCCCTCTGGGAGGGGCACCCGCTAAAGCTACCTGATCCCCGAGGCCTCTTAGCCTCCCTCTCCTCACGCTCCTGCCTGCGAACCGACTCAAAGTCCCGAGCTATATCAACAACCTGGTCAAACGTGGCTCCAGACACCCTCTCTCGTCATCAAAATCCGAAGTTGATACGTGAGACCATCCACAAATCTCCTGATACGCTCCCTGTCAATGGGGACTAACTCCAAAGCATGTATGGCCAACTCAGAAAACCTCATCTCGTACTGAGTAACTGACAAATCTCCCTGGCGCAGCTTCTCAAACTGCCTGCGATGCTCCTCTCTGTGGGACTGAGGAACATATTTCTCCAAAAAGATCGTAGAGAACTGCTGCCAGATGAGTGGTGCTGAACCAACTGGCCTACGCCTCTTGAATGACTCCCACCAAGTAAAAGCAGCACCCGCAAACTGAAATGTAGCAAATGAGACCCCACTGGTCTCCAAAATACCCGCAGTACGTAGTATCCTCTGGCACTTATCTAGAAACCCTTGGGCATCCTCGCTCTCTATACCGCTGAAGGTCCGAGGCTGAAGTCTGCTGAACCTCTCCAACCTGTGCTGCTCATCCTCAGGTATATCAGGGACCACATAACCCTGAACCGGAGCAACTGGCTGATCTGGGGCTGCTCCCAGTGCCTGAATACCTCGTACAATGGCTGAGGTGCCCGGGCAGCTGGAGTCTGATTGTCTCCCCTAGCCTGAGTTGCATTGGCAGTAGTGGTAATAGCCACTACCTGAGCTAAACTGGAACACACCGTCAATATTTGAGTCAGAGTCTCTTGAAGACCCAGGATAACAATAGGCACAACAGGTGCCTGATCCTATCCCGTTGGAGCAACGTCGGTGGGAACCTGATCCTAAACGATAGGGGGATCCTGTGGCACTGTCCCGCCTAATGCACGGGCAGGTCCCCCAGCTCTACCACGGTCCCGACCCCTTGTGGGTCTGGATGGTGCCTGGTCAGCCTGATCGGTATTATGTGTCCTCACCATCTGTGAGAGAATGAAACAACACAAGTTTAGATTTCAAGAATCAATAGATTGACACGAAAGAGTTCAAAAAGATATAGATGTTTCCTAAGAGTTCTGCAGCCTCTCGAAGATAAGTACAAACGTCTCTGTATCGATCTGCAAGACTCCACTGAACCTGCTCATGATCGTTGAGTCCTATGTAACCTAGAGCTCTGATACCAACTTGTCCCGACCCCAAATCCTAACAGGACATGATGGCGCCTATCGTGGAACAAGGCTAGCCATCCATCTGTTTACTACGCATTTGTTCAATTATAAGAGTTCACAATTAAATAATAAGCAGCAACCATAGCATAGAATAATGTAATTAAGTCATAGCGTCCCAATAATAGTCTAACAACTCTAAACATAACCTCCCAAGACTGGAGTCAATAGTCATGAGCATCTAAGAATAAATAAATCTAACTATTCTAAAACTATAATATATGTCTTTGAATCAAACGCTAAAACTAAATAAGGAAGGGAAATGGAGAAGTTGTGGACGCTGGACAGCTACCTCGAAATCCCGTATCTACTGCTAACGAACTGAGACAGCTACTGCTCCAGACCATCACCTGAATCTGTGCACAGAGTCACAGGGAGTAATGATGAGTACGCCAACTCAGTAGTAATGAAAATAAATCACAGTCTGAGAAATATAAAACACACAGCACGGATACACCAATTCACAAAACCCGTAAAACACCAATTCACCATAAATTATTCATCAAATACATAAGTTCAAATTCCAGAAATCCTTTGAAAACAAGTGTAATATCAATCTATCTCAGTAAAAACCAGTTTGAAAAATGAAGTAAATCATAGTTCAAAAACTCAGTAAAATATTAATAAAACTGTCCCTCGGGCCAAAATCATTTATCGTAACCATTTCCCATCAGGCATTCTCACCATCACTCAATATCAGCCCATCAGGCATCCTCACAGTCACTCAGTATCAGCCCATCAGGCATCCTCACATTCACTCAGCATAAGCCCCGCGGGCATCACTCATTAGGTACCTTCGCTCACTAGGGGTATGTACAAACTCCGGAGGGGCTCCTACAGCCCAACCGCTATAACAACATAAGTCCTGAAAGCCTCCTCACGATATAGGCCCGAAAGCCTCCCTCATATAAGGCCTGAAAGCCTCCTCACAATATAGGCCTGAAAGCCTCCCTCATATAAGGCCTGAAAGCCTCCTTACAATATAGGCCTGAAAGCCTCACTCAGTCAGACACTCTCAATTTGTGCTTAGGCCATAAACATATCGGGTTCTCGACCCAAAACAGTGTTTCATTTTTCAATAAATAGTATCAAAATACTCTGAGTGTCAAAACAATTTGTCATGGAAGGACTGAGTGAAAAATCATAACATATCATTGAAGAAAATATAGTAAACACAACCTCCAAGGGGAAAACAGATCGGTACTAGGCCCCAAACGTGGCTGACTGCCCAAAACATATCAAAATATAAAATTATTATTTAAGCACAAGCTTAAAATCGATTTAGCAACTCACTAGTCGCCTAAATAGGGAAGATATTTCCAAAGTTTCAACCTTTGTATTTCAAAACCCGTGAAAGGGTGTAGAGTCTAGGGTTTCATACCCTCAGGACAAGATTTAAAGACATTACTTACCTCAAAACTAGCCCCGAAACTATTCCGCAACACGCTTGCCTCTCGTATCAACTTTCGAAGGCTCCAAATCTACCAATTTCAGATTTTTATCATCAATTCATGCTTAAGGAATAAATTCCAATCGAAAAATATCAAATTTAGCTCAAAAACTCGAAATTGGTCAAAATCTGACCCCCCGGGCCCGCATCCCGAAACTCAAAATTTTTTATAGAAAACTATTCTTCATCATCTCACGAGTCTGTACATATAAAGAATGCTAAAATCGGAGTTCATTTTACCCCTCAAACCAATCCCTAAAGGTCTCATAATCTCAAGCCCTAAACCCACTTTTTTCTACTGATTTTCATGAATTAAATGCTGAGATTGTGTTCAATAACCACCCATAAACGAGTTTTAATGATCAAAACACTTACCTCTATGAAGAACACTGATTTCCCTCTTAAAAAATCATCCCCAAAACTCTCCGTCCGTACAAAAATGGTGTAAAAAGGGTTTAAGTCGCAGAGGGTTTATTTTAATATTGTCCAGGGGTTTCCGCACCTGCAGCCAAGCTCCCGCACCTGTGGTCCCTTAACCGCACATGCGACCTTCCATTAAACGTCCTAACTCGGCACCTGCGACTCACATTGCGCATCTGCGACTTCGCAGGTGCGGCCCCCTATCGGCATCTATGACTTTTTCCCTGGCTGGAAAAATCTCGCAGTTGTGGAGACTTCTTCCGCTCCTGCAGGCCCGCACCTGCGATCAAACATCCGCAGGTGCGGTTACATCGGTAACCAGAAAACCAGCAGCTGCTTGTTGCACTTTTTCAACTCCGCGTTAACCATTAGAAATCAATCCCGAGCCCCTCGGGACCCCAACCAAACATACTAACACGTTACATTTGATCGTTCAAGCTAGTTGCACTCTCAAAAACCAAAACTAACATCGAAACACCAAAATTACATCGGATATAAGCCTAAGAACTTTGAAATTTCTAAAATCCACCAATGATGCCGAAACTATCCAAAACAACTCCGATTGACCTGAAATTTGCAGACACATCCAAAATGACATTACGAACCTGTTCCAACTATTGGAATTCCATTCCGACCCCGATATCCTATTTTCCACTGCCGACCGGAAATCACCACAAACTAACTTTCGCCAATTCAAGCCTAATTCTACACCGGACATCAAAATTATTCTGAACACACTCATAAGTCCCAAATCACCTAACGACTGAACTCTAACTACAACCATTCGATTTCAAGTCTATCGACTCTAACACATCAATAACGTAATAACCAACTTATGACAAGTCAATAACAAAAATTATAATGCAGGTTCTACGTAACGACGGACCGGGTCGTTACATTGCACTCGATATTATTATGTTTATTTGCTTAATAGTAAGGAGGAAGCAATTGAAGCATTTACGCAATACAAGAATGAAGTGGAGAATTAATTGAATAAAAAGATCAAAATGATTAGAAGTGATAGAGGTGGAGAATATGAATCTCCGTTTGCAGAAATATGTTCAGAATATAGAATTATCGATCAAACTACTGCATCTTACACACCTCAATCCAACAGAATTGCAGAAAGGAAAAATCGGACATTAAAGGAAATGATGAATTCTTTATTAATAAGTTCCAAATTACCGCAGAGTTTGTAGGGGGAATCTATCCTTATAGCTAATCGAATACTCAACAGAGTACCCCACAACAAAACGCAATCTATTCCATATAAAAAATGAAAAGGAAGAAAACCCAACTTGAAATATTTCAAAGTGTGGGGGTTCTAGAAAAGGTAAAAGTTCCTTTACCTAAAAGGGTTAAAATCGAACCAAAAATAGTAGATTGCGTTTTCATTGGATATGCTACAAACAGTAAAGCATGTCAGTTTTTGGTTCATAAAGCCGATAATCCCGAGATTCATGTTAATATGGTAATGGAATCAGATAATGTTGAATTCTTTGAAAGCATCTATCCATATAAAACTGAATGTGAGTCGTTAAGTTGAAGACCTAAACAACCTCGGGAAGAACAAAAGGAAAATACTCCAAGTGTAGAAGATCCAAGGCGTAGCAAACGTCAAAGAACATCTACTTCTTTTGGACCAGATTTTGTGACATTCTTGCTTGAAAATGAACCTCAAACTTTTAATGAAGCTATGCCATTTTCTGATTCAGCATTTTGGAAAGAGGCAGTCAATAGTGAGATTCAATCAATTTTGGATAACCATACATGGAAATTGGTAGAGCTTAATTTTAAGATTGGTGTAGCTTAAAGAGGGTGAATGAAAAATGGAGGAAAAATAAAATATTTGAGTTTCCCTCCTTAGCAAAGGGACATTGTCCCATATTGGAGGAAGAAAAGACTTTTGATGAGTATATATTCAATTGCTCTTCTTCTAGGTCTTAAAGAGTTGAGAAGAAGGCAAGCCTCGCGCCGTCGTCGTCGTCGCTCGCTCGGCTCGGCTTCGGATTCGGATTTGGTCAACGATTGATTAATTAATCTTTTTGGACAAAATTTATTTCAATTAATTTAATTAATTAAGTTAATTAACTAACAAAAATTCAATTCGGAATAACCCATGACCCGCGACCCGGTCCGGTCCATTTTTCTTTTTCGGATTATTTTAAATCCGTTTTTAATTTTCCCGCAATATTCCCACCTGTTCCAACAGTTATGGATGTTCTGAAAGGTTGCAAACCTTTTCAGAATCAGTGCAAAATGATTAATAAATATGCCTTGAATCCCAGAATTTTTACTTACTAAATTTTCTTATTATCTTCTTCTCTTCTGCACAATATTTTTCCAGTGTGTTTTACAACCTTCGAGTGATTCGTTGTTACATCGGCGTTTTTGGTACCAACACACTGGTGAGTTAAATCGTTCTATCCTGGAAGGATAATATTCCAACACCTCGAGTACTTGAGGGAAATAATTTCCTTAGGGATACACTGTGCATTCATTGGGTTCGATTTATTCCTATACTGTTTTCTAGAATTTATTTCGTTAAACTAGTGCTACTAAATTTCTGTTTCTGTTTATATTTCAGAAAGTTTAATGGTTTAATTGTTTATTAACCCAATACAAATTGGATAACAGTTCCATGATATTTGCATTTTATGCAGGCTACAACTTAATTAAAATTTTGGTAGCCACTAAAGTTTAAACAATAAGGAGCAAAGATAAGAGTGTATTAATCAAATAACGACTAAGGGTGAATACTTTCTTTTCATAATATAGAGAGAAAAATTTATAAATATTGTTATTCTCAAGACTTATTATGTGAATATAATTAGTGGTTATGCTTATCTTTTCTTTATAATGGGTAAAGATATAACGTCACCAATAAAGGTTGTGGTGGAATGATAAGTATTCTTTCATCCTTTAACTTAAGAGTCCAAGGTTTAAGTCCTAGGTATAAAGTTTACCTTTTTATAGAATAATATGTTAAGCTAAGATTCAGCCATGAAAATGGAGATTAAAGAAGAAGAAAACCCTAGTCTTAAAAGGAATGAGAGAAGCGATTGAGATTCGAGCTAAATAAAATGAAAGTCTAATTAATTGGAAATTACAAAGGGAGCTACTAGTTATTTACAATGCAACATAATTAAAACGGGACAAGGCCCAAGTCCCTAAATGAAAAATAAGGACCAATCACTAGTGGGCCCAGTATGAAATGGTCAACCTGGATCTGTTTTGTTTGGGCTTGGTAATTGGACTCCATCACTCCCCCCACCCCCACCCCCACCTCCACCCCTCAAGTTGGAGGGCGAGAACACACCCAGCTTGGACAATATCATGTGATGATGAATACATGTCAAGGCCTTAGTCAAGACATCAGCAAGTTGGTGAGTTGTGGAGATATGTTAAAGAGAGATTAAACCAGTGGAAATCACATCACAAACATAATGACAATCAACCTCTATATGATTAGTGCACCGTGGAATACAAGATTCTTAGCAATGTGAAGGGCAACCTGACTATCACAATACACGGGGACAAAAGAAGAGATCACCAAACCCATGTCATAGAGTAAACGAACCAGCCATGTAACCTCAGCAACAACCTTCCTGAGGTCTCGATCTTCTGCAGACCCAGCCATGTAACCTCAGCAACAACCTTCCTGAGGTCTCGATATTCAGCCTCTGCAGAAGACAAAGAACAGTGTGTTGTTTCTTTGATTTCTAGGAAATACGAGAACCCCCAAGAACAATATAGTATCCAGTCATAGACTTCCTGGAAATGGAGCAAGCAGCCCAATCTGAATCTGAGTAGACCTGTAAGGAACAATCAGCTGTGTTGTTGAGCAGAATACCCTGAGAAAGAGCATTGAGAAGATACCTAAGGACATGTAGAGCAGCCAACATGTGAGGCACCTTAGGAGATACTAAGAACTGACTGAGATATTGTACAGAGAAGGAGATATCTAGCCTGGTGTGTTGGAGAAAATTCAGCTTGCATATGAGCCTCCTATACAATGAGAGATCAGGAAGATGATATCTAACTTCAGAGGTGAGCTTGGCATGAGGATCAAGTGGAGTAAGAACAGGTTTCACATCAAGACAGTGAAATTCTTGGAGGAGATTCCTGGTGTACTTGTATTGATTGACAACATAGCCTTAAGGGACTTTGGTGACCTCAAGACCAAAAAAATAGTGTACAGAACCAAGATCTTTTATTTTAAAATGTTGATCCAGAAATGATTTCAGGGCAACCATTTCATCAGAATCATTGCCAGCCAAGAGAATATCATCTACATATATATAGCCAAAAGAATGATGGAGGAGGCAGAAACCTTGGAGAACAGGGATGAGTCATTCTTGCTGGGAGAATACCCTTTGGAAATAAGAGAAGCAGACAGCCTGGAAAACCACTGCCTTGATGCCTGTTTGAGGCCATATAGGGATTTTCTCAATCTACAAGCCAAAGGAGGATCAGAAGAGGTGGTAGTGACAGTGAGGCCCAAAGGGATCTTCATGTAAACTTCTTCATGGAGGTCACCATGCAAGAATGTATTGTTGACATCTAATTGATGAACAACCCAATTATGTTTGACACCAGGAGTGATGAGGAATTTGATGGTAGTAAATTTGACTACAAGACTGAAGGTTTCAGTGCAGTCAATGCCATCTTATTGGGAATCACCTCCAATAACCAGTCTGGCTTTATATCTTTCAATGGACCCATCACTCTTCTGCTTGACCTTATACACCCACTTGCAAGGAATAGCCTTCTTGCCAGGTGGCAAAGGTAAAATATCCCAAGTATGATTGGCATCCAAGGCCTGAAATTCCTTGAGCATAGTATTTTGCCAGACAGGGTGAGGTGCATCTTGTTAAAAATACTGAGGTTCATGGAAAGGAGAAACAGGTGTGGAAAATTTGGAAGGAACAACAGAACTGGCAGAAGTACATATGTAATATTTAAGATAGGTGGGGGGATAAATGGTTCTAGTAGAATGTTTGAGAGGTGCAGAAGTTGAAGAAGGTGCAGAAACTGAAGGAAAAGAGGGTACCTTAGTGGGAGGAGGAGAAAAAGTAGAAGAATCAGTATGGGGAGGAGAAAAAGGAGAAGAAGATGGTGAAGGAGGATGATAAGAAGGTGGAGTAGTTGAAGGAGGATGGTCGGAATGAGGAGTAGAAGCAGGAAGTGGAGGATCTTCAAAGAAAGAAGGAGTTGGTGTGGATACTGAGTAAGAAAGAGGAACAGAAGAAGGAGTAATAGAGTGGTAGGGAAAGATGCGCTCATGAAAAGTAACATCCTTGGAAAAAATAATGGCATGAATGTCTAAGTTCAAGAGTTTATAACCTTCTTTCGCAATGGGTACCCTAGAAATATACATGGAGAAGCTCTAGGTTGAAATTTGTCTCTCTTTATATTGGGTAGAGTGGCATAACATAAGCAGCCAAAGGTCCTCAAATGGTTATAAATGGGAGGGTGGCCATGAAACTTCTCATAGGGAGAGATATTCTGAAGAATAGGGGAAGGAAACGTATTAATGAGATATGTGGTTGTTAAGACACAATCACCCCAGTACTTGACAGGAAATTTGGACTGAAAAAGTAATGCTCTAGAAGTTTCTAGGCGATGTTTGTGTTTCCTTTCAACCACCCCATTCAGCTGGGGAGTGTGAGGTAAAGTAGTTTGATGGATGATTCCAGATTCAGCCAAAAAGGAAGCAACCTGAGAACTTGAACCAAGTTCAAAGGCATTGTATGATATAAGTGTTTGAACAGAAGTGTGAAAGTGAATTTTGACCATAAGAACAAATATTTTAATAATGTTGAATGCATTGCTTTTACAAGAAAGCAAATGGGTCCAGGTGACTCTAGAATAGTCATCCATAATGGTTAAAAAATATTTGAATCCATGATATGTTCTAGTATGATAGGGACCCCACAAGTCAACATGAAAAAGTTGAAATGGATGAGTAGATTTAATGGAACTATCTGGGAAGGGGAGTCTTTGTTGTCTAGCTAAAGGACATACAGAACATATAAAAGATTGCTTAAAAGACAGTTTATCAGACAAACAAGAAATAGATTTCATCTTAGAAAAAAGGCATATGTCCTAATCTTTGATGCCAAAAAAACCAGTTTTATTACCTAAAGTAACATGATTACATGAGGTAGTGCAAGCACTGTAATCACATCTAGGTAAAGAAGGAATAGCTGAAATGGTACTTACAGATATATCAAGTTTAGAAGAGGATTGAATGACATACAGCCTATTTGGTGCTCTACCAATTTTCAATGGCCTCTTCAGAGAAAGGCCCTATATGAGACAAGAAAATTTGGTAAAGAAGGTTGTACAACTGAAATAAGAAACTAATTGAGGAACAGAGATTAGATTGAACTAAACAGAAGGAACTAGAAGAACATTACACAAAGTAAAATCAGCACAAAGATTTAGAGAACCAGTGCATGTTACTTTTACTTTATAACCATTTGGGAGTGTTACTAGAAAAGGAAAGGGTAAAAGTTGAATGTTGTGTAAGTGATGTTGTGAGGTGTCATATGATTTGTTGCACCTGAATCTAGAATTCAACTGTTTACTTTTAAATTTGAAACACAACACAAGGCAAGAGAGTATACAACAAGGCTGCAGAACACACCTGCAAAGGCACCCATGATAGCATTGCTAATGGGAGCTTCCTGGATTGATGTGGTTATGTGAGATTATTGGAAGAGATTCGCCAAGTGTTGGTATTACTCCTTGGTGAAACCATGAGCAGAAACAGGTGTTGTACCTTCAGAGGAGGAGGATGAATCTGTTCTAAGATCATCAACTTGAACACAGGTTGCTGACCTTTTTCCTTTAGTGAATTTGAAGTCTATTGGGAAGCCATGAAGTCTGTAGCACTTGTTAACTGAATGTCCAGACTTCTTACAATATTTGTAAACAGTAGTCACCCTCTTGTTGTCAAAATTGACCTTCTGAGTGTAGACTTTGTTAGTGTTGTTGGATTGAGGAAGAACAATGGGTGGAGTAGGAGAAGTCTTGACTGAAGAGGAAGACTCTAAGAGGATGTTGGCCCCTGATGATTGAAGTTCTCTTTGATTTTCATCATTAAGAAACATAGAATAAGCCTTTCCTAGAGTTTTCACATGAGTCATCATTAAGCTATTGCTTCTGACATTGGAGTAGGTGTTATTGAGCCCAGTTAGGAAGCGGGTCTGTTTCTGCCCTTCACTGTATTGTGGCTTAGTCCCATATGTGCAAGATGGACCAAAAGAGGCAGTTTTCAAATCATCCCATAGCTTTCTAAGTTTGGTGTAGTAATTAGCAATATCAGAAGATCCTTGAGAGACACCAAAAGTCTCTCTTTGAATTTGATAGTACCTACTGGCATTAGATTGCCCATACCTTTCCTTTGTATCTCTCCAAATCTCTCTTGCAGTATCACGATGTAGGACACTGTCAGCAATATCTTTAGACACGAAATTTCTTAACCACGCAAGCCACATGTTGTTGCATCTCACCCAGTGGTCATAGAGAGGGGAATTAGGTGATGGCTGGGAGATTCTTCCGTTGATCATCCCAGCCTAGTTCTTTGCTAACAGTGCAATAAGAACATTTTTCTTCCAGGATACATAACAAGTTTCATTGAAGGGTACTTGTACAAGTAGACTTCCAGGATTATCAGATGGGTGGACATATAAGGGATGGGAAGAGTCTATTGAGTAACTAGTGGTAGAATCTACCGATGAGGAGGTTGTGGCCGCGTCAGTACTCATTTTATGAACCAATCCTATCGTTATCGGTTAGCTAGCAATTAAACGATTCTCACAAGAAATAATTGGAAGGATATACATGCATCTAATTTCGACCTCAGATACGATTTTTAAAACAACAGATAACACCAAATACTCTCAAGCTAAGGCATAGAACATAACATTGAAGAAAAATCCTGAAGAATCGGAAGATATTACCATCTTTGTTTCAGCTAATCCAAGGAGAACAACCTTTGCGGTGATTTTTTGAGAAGGAGCTCCAGTATCATTCAAAAATGAAACACGAACAGTCCGTCGCCGACAAAACAAAACTTGACCAAAATGAAAAACGTTGAATTGACATAGGACATCGAGAGCTACGCGGATCTTTGCTCTGCTACCATGTTAAGCTAAGATTCAGCCATGAAAATGGAGATTGACGAAGAAGAAAACCCTAGTCTTAAAAAGAATGAGAGAAGCAATTGAGACCTGAGCTAAATAAAACATTTGTTGCACTTCAGACTTTTTGGCCTTAAGTGTATCTGAAGTGCAATTTTTCAGTTCAGACATATTGGCCTTAAGTGTAGCAAAACGTTTGTTGCACTTCAGACCTTTTGGTCTTAAGTGCATCTGAAGTGCAATTTTTCACTTCAAACTTATTGGCATTAAGTGCATCTGAAGTGCAAATTTTCACTTCAGACTTATTAGCCTTAAGTAAATGAAAACGTTTGTTGCACTTTAGACTTATTGGCCTTAAGTGCATCTGAAGTGCAAATTTTCACTTCAGACTTATTAGCCTTAAGTAAATGAAAACGTTTGTTGCACTTTAGACTTATTGGCCTTAAGTGCATCTGAAGTGTAGTTTTTCACTTCAGACTTATTAGCCTTAAGTGGATGAAACAATTGGTTGCAATTCAGACCTATTTGGCCTTAAGTGCATTTGAAGTGCAATTTTTTCACTTCAGGCATTTTTTCTTTTAACTTCAGAACCGACAAGCTGAAGTTGATCGGAAAAAATGGGTACACTTGCAAACGTTTTTGCAAAGTGGGTATAAGTTCAATTATTACCCAAAAACTCAGTATAGATACAATACCCCTGCATTTTTAACACCAATTCAGAATTAATAAGGTCCCAATCCACATCGAACTTGAAAGATTCAAACACAAAATTCCGAGGACTTGAAAAACACGTTTTTGGAATAAACCAAGGTTGACTACTGCTGGTTATTACTACTTGTGTTCTAAAGATTCAAACAAATTAAAGCAATTTCCAAAAGGTTCACTTAATTGAGACACGTATTTATCATTTCTACGTTCATTCATGCAACTTATCCCTTTGGGCTCCCCTAGTCGAGCCTCGTTCACGTGACTTATAGGTTACGGATTTGACCCGTGAAAGTTATTAATACTTGTATTAAGATTAACTGCTTACATCATACTTCTTGAGTTATGGTCCTTCTTGTTAGGACCGAAAAAATTAAGTGTCATGCGGAAATAAATATTAAAGCAATACCTGAACGACGATAAATCAGATAACAAGAGAGAAATATACTAAAAAGACACAAATATTTAACGTGGTTCGGTCAATTGACCTACGTTCACGGATGAAGATGAGCAATCCACTATATAAAAGACAGTTAAAGATATCAAAAGAACAACCTCACGGAGAGGCAAACACAAGTGACACACTAACGCTTATCCCCTACAGTTATCCCCCTAAATACGACTCTCAAACCTCATATGGCTACATTATGGATGATGCTAATAAGAATGAAGGATCCTCAATTTATAGAAGTCCAAATATTTTCTTACAAGAAAAGAGACTAGCCAAATATGAAAGACCTATAATTTACTTCTATAAGAAGGAAAATCCAATTACGGTAAATATATTGTCCTTTCTTTCAAGAGATATAAAAATCAAATATAGTTAAAAAAAAATTGGACAACAGTTAATACTTCTCCAGAATTTGCATATATGCAGAATACCTTATGCATCAGACTACCTTAAATAATCTTTCTATTTTAAATTGTAGGTTTCAGATTCAAATCTTAAGAATGAATTTTTTGGCATAAAGGGTATTCTTTCTTTATTAGGTCCTACGCGCTATGATTCAAATTATCGAAGTAGTAAGTATTCGATAACGAATAGATTAAACAAAACTAAAAAGTTCTTTGAATTCTATTTACTTTTTATTTTTTTTATTTTTTGGGGGTGTGGGGGCCAATCCACTCATAAATTTTTAAAGAAAGTAGGAATCTAACTTTCTAGTTTCGGAAGGAAAAAAGAAGAAGAAAGACTTTTGTGTAAATTAATGGGATTTAATCCCCCAAATAATATTTCTTAAAAATGGAAATAATATATTTTATTTTTATTAAGCAGTCTCTTTCGTAGTTTGTGTTGTGCCCTAATTTTCTTTTCACTTATCTCTCCCAGAAGTTTCTAACGTACTTCATAGGAATTTTCGTAGAATTTCGCCACATTTAAAATAGGTCTTCCTATTGTAATTTTCGTGGCAACTAGAAAAATCATACTTTTAATTTCAGTTTTCGAGGCAGCTCCCTATATCATGTCTAACTGTTTGTCCCAAAGGTAGTACAAATTTGCAACAAAAATAATTATTAGTAATTTCAATTTTCTTTATAGTATAAACAAGTTTAAAATATATATATCTTACACTACTTAGGTGTAAGATTTATGAATCTTAGGAGATTTTGGAGCTGAATAATTCAAAACAAAATTGATATTCCCTCTGTTTCAATTATGTGACGTATTTTGATTATGAATAATATTTAAAAGAACAAAAAAGATTTTTTATATTTGTGATAGTAAACATGTCATGAGATTTTTGTGGTCACATAAACATATCACTATGTGTGAAATAAAAAGTTTTGTTAAACTAATTCTAAATAGTAAGGTATTGTTTTATTTGATACGAAAAGGAGGGTTGAAGCAATAGTAAAATTGTCTTTTCGTACCCTATAAGTCACGCGTTCGAGCCGTAGAAGCATCCACTAATATTTGCATTGGAGTAGACTATCTACATCACACTCCTTAGGGATACGACCCTTCCCTGGACTCTGCAGGATAATTTATGTACTGTATTTTTTTTTTTTATTTTTTTTTTTCTGGGACATGAATAATAAGAAAGGTAAAAGTAATATACAGAAGAACTTTTAGTGGGATTGAAAAACTACAATTTACCAACAAAAAAAAAGTAAACTACACGTAAATAATTTAGAATTAGTTACCCACCATTAGTGGTGTTATTTGGTAAAAATAGCACGGGCTAACCAGCTTTCAGACCGATCATTTAAAAATAACCAGTGTTTACATAGTCATTGAAAAACAGCCACTACTTTGCTGCAACACGGAAAGTTCCAGCATAATATAGTGGAGATCGGCGCACCTGTGTATGAACTTCCAGCATATTATGCTAGAACTCCAACACGCGGAAAGTTCAGCATAATATGCTGGAAATTGGAGCACATGTGTATGAACTTTCAGCATATTATGCTGGACCAGTATATTATACTGGAAGTCCAGTATATTATACTCTTGGTCTTTAAGCTTGGTGTAGCTTAATTTTAAGTTTGGTATAGCTTAAAGAGGGTGAATGGGAAATGAGGAAAAATGAAATATTTGAGTTTCCCTCCTTGGAAAAGGGGCATTGCCCCATATTGGAGGAATAAAAGACTTTTTATGGGTATATATACAATTGCTCTTCTTCTAGCTCTTAAAGAATTAAGAAGAAGGCAAGCCTCGCATCGTCGTCGTCGCTCGCTCGCTCGCCCGACTCGGCTCGGCTTCGGCTTCGACCTTAGTTTACAAAGTCAACATCAGAGAGTATTCTTAACAACTGTATTAATGTCGTTCGCCTTTGGTACTTCAATAGGTCTTACATACGAAGGGCTTGCGGGGTGAATGGCATTCTGTTGTACTACTAACACTAGTTGTACTAGAGTAGTTTAGTAGCGCCTTTTGAATCAAAGAGGCTCACCCTTTCTGAACGGCGAACAGCCTGCTTTGCAAGCAAATATATAGCCCCCACCCCTTTGAGTCATTGCGAGCCAGAAAGTGTACCGGCTGTTTGAGTCATGAAAGGAACACGCAACGAATTGATTAAGCGCTAAAGCGCTCAAGCCTATAGCGTTAGCCTCGCGCATCCATTTTCTTGCCTGCTTAATCTTAATAATATATATATATATATATATATATATATATATATATATATTATTAAGATTAAGCAGGCAAGAAAATGGATGCGCGAGGCTAACGCTATAGGCTTGAGCGCTTTAGCGCTTAATCAANAATCCTTTTTTATCCAATTGTTCAGTCCTGGGAAGAGAAAGAAGCATATAGAGCAAGGGCCGCTACAATTCCTTTAGCGCTAGGTCTTTCGAGCCTTGCCTTCTTCCTTTCGACTTCGGCTTCGGATTTGGATTTGGATTTGGTCAACGATTGATTGATTGAAGTTTTTGGATAAAATCCCCTTTAATTATTTTATTAATTAACGAAATTTCAATCCGGAATAACCCATGACCCGCAATCCGGTCCGGTCCGGTCCGGTCCGTTTTCTTTTCCAGATTATTTTAAATCCGTTTTCTAAATTTCCCCCAATATTCCCACTTGTTCCAACTACCAGTACCAAATGGGCTATAAATATGCCTTGAATCCCAGAATTTTTACTTACTAAATTTTTTGATTATCTCCTTCTTTTTCTTCTGCACAATATTTTTCAGTATGTTTTTCGACCATTGAGTGGTTCGCCGCTCACCAGAGTTTTTGGTACCAACACGCTGGTGAGTTAAATCGTTTTATCCTGGGAGGATAATATTCCAACACTTCGGGTACTTGAGGGGAATAATTTTCTTAAGGACACTTTGTGCATTTGGGCTCGATTGATTTCTATATTGTTTCGTTAAACTGGTTCTACTAACTTTCTGTTTCTGTTTTTATTTTCAGAAACTTTAATGTTTTATTGTTTTTACAGCAATACAGATTGATAACAATCTTAAGGAAATTATCTTTTATTATATTCTGTATTTTGTTTGTGGAGATTAAAACCTGTGTAGTTTTCTACTCCTACTGAATCTTACTATTCTGATTTGAATATATAAAAACTTCATCAGAGTATTGAAATTCAGAAAAATGATTTGATGAACATAAAACTTCATCATTTTCTGTGAAACAATATATAAAAACTTCGGTTTTTATTTATCATACGTGTTAACTACAGTATTGTTTATTGTTCTGATTTTTCCATTAATTGAGTCTTCTGTTGTTGACAGTGAGAAAATGGCAATTGATAACGGAAATCCTTCTGCGAATTTTTTTGCAACGACAATAGCCTCGTCAAGCCGCACTACTGTTCCACCGGCCAAGAAATCGGGGAAATTTTCTGGAGTCAACTTCAAAGGATGGCAGAAAAGGGTGTTCTTCTGGCTTACCACACTTGGTATGCAGAAATTCATTAGTGAAGATCCTCCATTGCCTGCTGCGAGCATGCGGGACAACAAGAAATTCATGATTGTTGAGGCATGGAAACGGGCAGATTTTCTTTGCAAAGGATATATCTTAAGCGCTTTAGAGGATGACTTGTACAATGTGTAGAGTGCAATGAATACTTTGAAAGAATATTGGGACGCACTTGAGAAGAAGTACAAGACTGAAGATGCATGCTTGAAGAAGTTTGTGGTTGCCAAGTGTCTAGACTATAAAATGATAGACAACAAAACTGTTGGAACCCAAGTTCAAGAGCTTCAACTTATTTTTCACGACCTTATTGCTGAAGTTATGGTCGTGAATGAAGCATTTCAAGTGGCTGCAATGATTGAAAAATTGCCTCCTTCGTGGAGAGATTTCAAGAACTATCTCAAGTACAAGCGTAAAGAAATGAAGTTGGAAGATATTGTGATTCGTCTCAAGATTGAGGAAGACAACAAAATGGCCGAGAAGAAGTCTCGTGGAAATTCAACGATCACGGGAGCTAATATCGTTGAGGAGACTGATCCAAAAAGTAAGAAGAGGAAGAGGTCTATTGGACAGACTAACGAGCAGAACAAAAAGAAATTCAAGGGCAACTACTACAATTGTGGAAGAGTTGGTAACAAAGCCCCTGGTTGTCGTCTCCTGAAATAAGATAAGAAGAAGGGACATGCCAACATAGTAGAAAAAAATGACGACATTGATAATCTTTGTGCAATGCTTTCGGAATGCAACATAATTGGAAATCCGAATGAATGGCGGATTGAGTCTGGAGTCACTCGACATGTTTCTGCTGTCAAATAAGCATTTGCGACTTACTCTATTGCTGGTCCCGAAGAAGAGATTTCCATGGGAAATAATGCAACAACCAAGATTGAAGGTTATGGGAATATATTCCTGAAGATGACTTCCGGTAAAGTGTTAACGCTCAACAACGTTCTTCATGTTCCTACTATTAGGAAGAATTTAGTTTCTACATCTATACTTGTGAAGAATGGATTCAAATGTGTATTTGTTTCTGATAAAGTTGTTGTAAGCAAGAATAAAATGTATGTTGGAAATGGCTATCTCACGAAGGGCCTTTTCAAACTCAATGTAATGGTTGTTAACAGTATGAATAAAATTTCAGCTTGTTCTTATTTATTAGATTCAAATGATTTATGGCATATTCGTTTAGGACATGTCAATTATAAAACCTTACGGAAGTTAATTAATTTAGAAATATTGCCTAAATTCGAGTGTAATAAATCGAACTGTCAAATATGTGTTGAATCTAAGTTTGTAAAACATCCTTATAAGTATGATGACCCAAAAGGTCATCTTGTGTAAATTTAGCAAAAACTGTGTTCTGAGGCCCCGAAAGCCTCCATTAATCCCACCTCAATGTGCATGCGCAGCCCGGTCGCGTAGCCGGGAAGCCTTTATGTGAAAATATATTAAACAGTTGAATAGATGAAAATTAATGGAATAAAGTTGACGTTGGTCAACATTTTTTGTAAACGGACCCGGACTCATGATTTGATGGTCCCGGAGGGTCCGTAGGAAAATATGGGATCTGGGCGTATGCCCGGAATCGAATTCCGAGGTCCCAAGTCCGAGAAATGAATTTTTAAAGAAATTATTTTCTGAAAATAAGAAAGACTTTTGAAAATGAACTTTGATGTGAAATCTGTGTTACCGAGCCCGTATTATGGTTCCGGAGTCCGGAACAGGTTCAATATGTGTTATGTGAGTTATCTGTAAAATTTAGAAAAGAACGGACTGGGTTTGACGTGTTTCGGATCAAAATTGGAGAATTTTTAAAAGTTTATGAAGTTTGAGGAAATTTTATGGATTTTTAAGTTTAATTCATTATTTTTAATGTTATTAGTGGTTTAATTACTCGAGTAAGTTCGTAGGATGATTTTGAAGTTGTGTGCATATTTGGTTTTGAGCCCCGAGGCCTCGGGTGAGTTCCGGGTAGGTGTCGGGGTGCAAAAGAGTTGGAAAATCTAGTTTTGGGGGGCTGTTCTAGTGTCTGGGATTTTACACTATAAGATCGCATAGGTTTCCCCGCGATCGCGTAGTGTTGTGTGAGGAGGGGGTCAATTTGCTCTGTGCGATTGCAACGAGATGAGTGCGACGCGGAGCCTTAGGGTTTATCTCTACGCGATCGCACCCCTATGTCTGCGGTCGCGTAAGTCTCCTGTGGGGGTGCGGGCTGGGCAGCAATTTGTTCAACGCGAACGCGTTCTTTCGTTCGCGATCGCATGGGTCCACGTCCTGGTTCTCTGCAATCGCAATCCCTTATTCGCGATCGCATAAGTCTGAAACCCAGCACTCTCCGCGATCGAATCCCTTCTATTTTACTTAAAGTGTCCAAAACATAATACCCATTACGGGATTTTCATACCTTTCATTATTTTCTTCTTCTCCACTCTTCTTGGGCGAGTCTTAGGAGGCCATTCCACCATAGCTTCGTGGATATTATCGTTTCGGAGTCGGATTCAAGAGGAAAGGACGTGATTGAGGCTTAACTTGCATTCTTGGAGCCGAGGTAAGTGTTTGGCCTAACCTTAGCTTGAGGGAAAAGGTATAGAGTCCTACTTTCTATGTGTAATTCATGTCCAATGTATAGGTGAGGTGACGGTTACCTATATGTTGTGGTCAAGCATGCCCGTGAGTCGATTTTGATGAGTTGTTTAATGTTCTTTGATATTCTCCGTGTTGTGAATTATTGGGAACCTTGAAAGTGGTACCTTGAGGTTATTTCATGACATAGAAAAATTATTGATTATGTGTTCAGTCGAGGATTTTACTGTTGACACTCTACCTCTGAGTGAGGTTGATTATAGATGAGTCCCTTGCCGGGACAGCAGAATTTTGTTGATTATTTCTGAACATTTGAAATGGCGTATTGTTAAACTTTCATATCAATTGTTGCTTTTACACTCATCATGCACGAGGGAAAATTCCATGCCAATTGATTATTATTTATGCACGAAGGAACATTCCGTGCCGAATGATTATTATTTATGCACGAAGGAACATTCCGTGCCGATTGATTATTATTTGTGCACGAAGGAACATTCCGTGCTGATTGATTATATTTATGCACGAAGGAACATTCCGTGCCGATTGATTACTATTTATGCGCGAGGGGACATTACGTGCCGTGTTTATGATTATTATGCACGAGGGTACATTTCGTGCCGTGTTGATGATATATATATGCACGAGGGGACATTTCGTGTCGTGATTGTGATGTTTTATGCACGAGGGGACATTCCGTGTCATGTTTATGTTGTTTATGAACGAGGGGACATTCGGTGCCATATTTTATATTGTTATGCACGAGGGGACATGACGTGACATTTATTTTCATTGTTTAATTCGTGTTGCCAATCCCCGTTATTATTTTCAGATATTTTAGACTGTTGTTTCGTTTCCGTCATTTCAGTATTTGCTATCTCTTATCCTCAGCATGTTCTTCCCCCTAATTGTATTCTTGTTTATTTTCTGCTATACTATTGAACTGCACATGTACAATTTGTTGTCGTGTCCTAGCCTCGTCACTACTTTGCTGAGGTTAGGCTCGGCACTTACTCAGTACATGGGGTCGGTCGTACTGATGCTACACCTGCACTTCTTTATGTTGTGCAAATTATGCAGCCGGACCCAGGTGACATCGCTAGTAGGAGTGTCCTTCATTCCATTCCAGACGACACCGAGGTAGTTCCGTATGGCGTTCGTGGATCTCGGCGTCCCTGTCTATCTTTCATTCTGTCTTTTATGTGTTTTCCAGACAGAAACATCATTTTATTTTCAAACTGTTGTTTCTAGTCAAATCTTAGACTAGTTCGTGAGGTTGTGACTTCACTTCTGGGTTGTACTTAAATGGATTTCTGCGTTATTAGCTATCGTTATTTAGAATTATGTTAATTCTTCCGCACTTTGTTTCAATTACATAGTCAGTGTTTGTTATTTTCACTTGTTAATAAATCAATACAGTTAACACGTTGGCTTGCCTAGCGGGTGTAACGTTAGGCACCATCACGGCCTGAATGTGGGATTTCGGGTCGTGACAAGCTGGTATCAGAGCACTAGGTTGCTTAGGTCTCACAGCTCATAGAAAAACTTGGTAGAGTTTGAGGGATCGGTACGGAGACGTCTGTACTTATCCCCCAGAGGCTGCAAAGTTAGGAATAACTTCACTTTTCTTCTTTTCTGTCGTGCGATTTGAATTCTAAATGCTAATTGAGTTTCGATTCTATTCTCTCACAGATGGCGAGAACGCGTGCTTCCTCATCTACCGATCAGCAGACCTACGAGGGGCCGAGGCCGTATTAGAGGTCGAGGCAGGGGTAGGGTTCAGCCCAGAGCAGCAGCCCCAGTAGAGGACCCACAAGTAGACTTTGCCGATGAGGTTCCTACTCAGACAGTTCCAATTGGACCAGCTCAGGTCCCAGAGGGTTTCATTGCCACCCCGGTGCTTCAGGACGCTCTAGTCTGCTTAGTGGGACTCATGGAGAGTGTGGCTCAGGCTAGTCTTCTTCCTACTGCACCAACTGTCTCTCAGGCTGAGGGAGGGACCCAGACTCCTACTACCCGCACGCCAGAGCAGTTAGCTCCTTAGTTCCAGATTCCGGCACCTCAGATGGCCGGAGTAGCTCAGCCGGGCATTATGGCCCCGGCAGTTGAGGGAGCAGCTATGTCAGCAGATGTTTTATAGAGATTGAATAGATTCACCAAGTTGTTCACTACTACATGTACTAGTGCACTATCAGAGGATCCCCAGGATTATTTGGACAGCTGTCATGAGGTTCTTCGGAACATGGGCATAGTAGAGTCCAATGGAGTTGATTTTTCTACCTTTCATCTTTCGCGTTCCGCCAAGAATTGGTAGAGAGACTATTGCTTAACCAGGCCAGTTGGGTCTGCACCATTGACTTGGGCTCAGTTCTCCGAGTTATTCGTGGGGAAGTTCCTTCCAGTTACTCAGATGGAGGATCTTCGGAGGCAGTTTGAGTGCCTCCAGCAGGGATCTATGTGTGTCACTCAGTACGAGACCAGGTTCATCACTCTAGCTCAACATTCTATTATGATACTCCCCACTGATCGTGAGAGAGTGAGGAGGTTTATTGAGGGTTTGGCTCAGCCTATCAGGCTTTAGATGGCCAAGGAGTCAGGTACTGATATTTCATTCCAGGATGCGGCTAATGTGGCCCGGAGGATTGAGATGATTATGTCACAGGGTGCTGGTCGGGGTGCCAGAGGTAGAGGTCAGACTCATAGAGGTGGAGGACATGCCACGAGAGGTAGAGGTCAGGCCGTAGTAGGTCGACCCAGAGATGATCAGATTGGAGGGGCTCAGCCGTGGTGCTATGCTTTTTCTGCCAGCCCTGATGCTGAGGCTTCTGATGCAATTATTACAGGTACGATTTCAGTTTGCAGTCGAGAGGCTTCAGTGTTATTTGATCCAGGTTCTACATTCTCCTATGTGTCTTCATATTTTCCCCCTTATTTGAGTATGCCCCGTGATTCCTTGAGTACTCTTGTGCATGTGTCCACACTGGTGGGTGATTCTATAGTGGTAGATCGAGTGTACCGTGCTTGCTTAGTACTCATTAGTGGTCTGGAGACTCAGGTTGATCTTTTGCTTCTTGATATGGTTGACTTCGATGTTATATTGGGGATGGATTGGTTATCCCCCTATTATGCTATTCTGGACTGTCATGCCAAGACAGTGACCTTAGCTTTGTCAGGGGTGCCTCGTTTGGAGTGGATGGGGACTCCTAGTCATTCTTCTGGTACAGTCATTTCTTATATGAAGGCTCAGCGCATGGTCGAGAAGGGTTGTTTGTCCTATCTGGCCTATGTTCGTGATTCTAGCGCCGAGGTTCCTTCCTTGGAGTCTATGCCCGTGGTTCGTGAGTTTCCAGAGGTATTCCCTGCTGACCTGCCGCGTATGCCGCCCGACAGGGATATTGATTTTTGTATTGAGTTAGCTCAGGGCACCCAGCCTATTTCTACTCCGCCGTATCAATTGCAGGATTTGTTGGATAAAGGCTTCATTAGGCCTAGTGTTTCTCCTTGGGGTGCTCCAGTATTGTTTGTCAAGAAGAAGGATGGCTCGATGAGGATGTGTATTGATTACCGGCAGTTGAATACGGTTACTATTAAGAACAAGTATCCTTTGCCGAGGATTGATGATTTATTCGACCAGCTTCAGGGTGCTTCAGTGTTTTCCAAGATTGACTTGAGATCTGGTTACCATCAGCTGAGGATTAGGACGTCTGATGTCCCTAAGACAGCCTTTCGCACTCGTTATGGGAATTATGAGTTCTTGGTGATGTCATTTGGGCTGACCAATGCACCTGTTGCTTTCATGGAGTTGATGCACCGAGTGTTCCGGCCTTATTTGGACTCATTTGTGATTGTTTTCATTGATGATATTTTGATTTACTCTCGTAGCCGAGAGGAGCATAAGCAGCACCTTAGAGTCGTCCTCCAGACTTTGAGGGATAGTCAGTTGTATGCAAAATTTTCCAAGTGTGAGTTCTGGTTGAGTTCAGTTGCCTTTCTAGGCTATGTGGTATCGTTAGAGGGTGTTCAGGTGGATCCCAAGAAGATTTCAGCAGTCAGAGATTGGCCTAGACCCACCTCAGCCACAGAGATCCGGAGTTTCCTAGGCTTAGCAGGTTATTGTTGCCGGTTTGTGGAAGGCTTTTCATCCATTAAGGCACCGAAGACTAGGTTGACTCAGAAGAGTTCCCAGTTCAGGTGGTCAGATGAGTGTGAGGTGAGCTTTCAGAAGCTAAAGACAGCCTTGACCACGGCACCAGTGTTGGTTTTGCCCACAGGTTCATGACAATATACCGTGTATTGTGATGCTTCATGGGTTGGGCTTGGCGCAGTGTTGATGCAGGATGGCAAGGTTAAATCCTATGCTTCTCGTCAGTTGAAGGTTCATGAGAAGATCTATCCAGTTCATGACTTGGAGTTAGCAGCGATTGTGCATGCATTGAAGATTTGGAGGCACTATTTGTATGGTGTGCCATGTGAAGTGTTCACGGATCATAAGAGCTTATAGTATCTGTTCAAACAGAAGGAGTTAAACATGAGGCAGAGGAGATGGTTAGAGTTGCTGAAGGATTATGATATTACCATTCTTTATCATCCGGGAAAGGCCAATATGGTGGCCGATGCTTTGAGCCGGAAGTCAGCCAGTATGGATAGTCTTGCTTATTTATCAGTCGGAGAGCGACCTCTTGCTTTGGATTTCCAGGCTTTAGCCAACCGATTTGTGAGATTGGAGGTTTCTGAGACTGGCAGTGTTTTGGCCCATACTGTGGCCCGTTATTCATTGTATGACCGTATTCGGGCCAGGCAGTATGATGATCGCCATTTATGTGTTCTTAGAGATAGAGTCAGGCACGGATATGCCAAGCAGGTTACGGTTGATGTTGAGGGAGTTTTGAGGATGCAGGGTCGGATTTGTGTACCTGATGTGGATGGTATTCGTGAGTTGATACTTCAGAAGGCCCATAGTTCCCGGTATTCTATTCATCTAGGCGCCGCAAAGATGTACCAGGACTTGCGGCAGCACTATTGGTGGCGGAGGATGAAAAAGGATATTGTAGCTTATGTAGCTCGGTTTTTGAACTGTCAGCAGGTTAAGTACGAGCACTAGAGACCCGGTGGTTTGATGCAGCAGATTCAGCTTCCCGAGTGGAAGTGGGAGCGTATCACCACGGACTTCGTAGTTGGACTCCCACAGACTCAGAGGATGTTTGATGAAGTATGGGTCGTTGTGGATAGGCTGACCAAGTCAGCTCACTTCATTGCAGTATCAGTTTCGTATTCAGCAGAGAAGTTGGCAAGGATCAATATGAGAGAGATTGTTAGACTGCATGGTGTGCCCATATCCATTATATCAGACCGAGGTACTCAGTTTACCTCCCATTTNATTGCAGTATCAGTTTCGTATTCAGCAGAGAAGTTGGCAAGGATCAATATGAGAGAGATTGTTAGACTGCATGGTGTGCCCATATCCATTATATCAGCTCAGTTTACCTCCCATTTTTGGAGAGTATTTCAGCGAGAGTTGGGCACCCAAATTGATTTGAGCACCGCATTTCATCCTCAGACGGACGGTTAGTCCGAGCGTACTATTCAGATTTTGGAGGATATGTAGCGAGCTTGTGTTATTGACTTTGGAGGTTCATAGGACCAGTTCTTGCCTTTAGCTGAGTTTGCCTAAAACAACAACTATCAGTCGAGCATTCAGATGGCTTTGTATGAGGTGTTGTATGGTAGACGATGTCGGTATCCAGTCAGATGGTTTGAGCCGGGAGAGGCTAAATTATTGGGTTCCGAGTTAGTCCAGGATGCCTTGGACAAGGTGAAGATCATTCAGGATAGACTTCGTACAGCTCAGCTCAGGCAGAAGAGTTATGTGGATCGCATAGTTCGAGATTTGGCATTTATGATAGGCGACCGGGTATTTCTTCGGGTGTTGCCCATGAAGGGCGTGATGAGATTCGAAAAGAAGGGCAAGTTGAGCCCTAGGTACATTGGTCCATTTGAGATTATGGACAATGTAGGAAAGGTGGACTATAGACTTGCCTTGCCATCTAGTCTATCATCCGTGCATCCGGTATTTCACGTGTCTGTGCTCCGGAGGTATATTGCGGATCCATCTCATGTACTTGACTTCAGTGGTGTCCAGTTGGACAAGGATTTGTCTTATGAGGAGGAGCCGGTAGCCATATAAGACCGGCAGGTGCGACAGTTGAGATCGAAGAGTTATCATTCAGTTCGTGTTCACTGGAGAGGTCAGCCTGTTGAGGTAGCTACTTCGGAGTCCTAGCCCGATATGCGGAGCCGATATCCCCACCTTTTCCCCGATTCAGGTACTTTTCTATGTCCGTTTGAGGACGAACGGTTGTTTTAGAGGTGGAGATTGTGATGACCCAAAAGGTCATCATGTGTAAATTTAGTAAAAACTGTGTTTCGAGGCCTCGAAAGCCTCCGTTAATCCCACCTCGATGTGCGTGCACAGTCCGAGCGCGTAGCCGGGAAGCCTTTATGTGGAAATATGTTAAACAGTTGAATTGATCATAATTAATGGAATAAAGTTGACTTTGGTCAATATTTTTGGTAAACGGACCCGGAGTCGTGATTTGACGGTCCCGGAGGGTCCATAGGAAAATATGGGATCTGGGCGTATGCTCGGAATCGAATTCCGAGGTCCCAAGTCCGAGAAATAAATTTTTAAAGAAAATTTTTTTCTGAAAATAAGAAAGACTATTGAAAATGAACTTTGATGTGAAATATGTGCTACCGAGCCCGTATTATGGTTCCGGATCCCGGAACAGGTTCAATATGTGTTATGTGAGTTATCTGTAAAATTTGAAAAGGAACATACTTGGTTTGACATGTTTTTGATCAAAATTGGAGAATTTAGAAGTATATGAAGTTTGAGGAAATTCTATGATTTTTGAGTTTAATTCATTATTTTTTATGCTATTTTAGTGGTTTAATTACTCGAATAAGTTTGTAGGATGATTTTGAAGTCGTGTGTATATTTGTTTTTGAGTCTCGAGGGCTGGGGTGAGTTCCGGGTAGGTGTTAGGGTGCAAAAGAGTTGGAAAATCTAGTTTTTGGGGTTGTTCTGGTGTCTGGGATTTTACACTATGTGATCGCATAGGTTGCCCCGCGATCGTGTAGTGTTTTGTGAGGAGGGGGTCAATTTGCTCTGCGCGATCGCAAAGAGCTGAGTGCGAACTGGAGCCTTAGGGTTTAGCTCTACGCGATCGCACCCCTATGTCCGTGATCACGTAAGTCTCCTGTGAGGTTGGGGGTTGGGCAGCAATTTGTTCTATGCGAACGCGTTCTTTCGTTCGCGATCGCGTGGGTCCACATCCTGGTTCTCTACAATCGCAATCCATTATTCACGATCGCATAAGTCTGAAACCTAGTACTCTCCACGATCTCCGCCTTTCTATCGCAATCGCGTAGAGTAATTTTGCCCGGTTATTTAAAGTGTCCAAAACAGAATACCCATTACGGGATTTTCATACCTTTCACCATTTTCTTCTTCTCCACTCTTCTTGGGCGAGTCTTAGGAGGCCATTCCACCATAGCTTCGTGGATATTATCGTTTCGGAGTCGGATTCAAGAGGAAAGGCCGTGATTGAGGCTTGACTTGCATTCTTGGAGCCGAGGTAAGTGTTTGAGCTAACCTTTGCTTGAGGGAATAGGTATAGAGTCCTATTTTCTATGTGTAATTCATTTCCAATGTATAGGTGAGGTGACGGGTACCTATATGTTGTGGTTAAGCATGTCCGTGATTCGATTTTGATAAGTTGTTTAATGTTCTTTAATATTCTCCGTGTTGTGAATTATTGGGAACCTTGAAAGTGGTACCTTGAGGTTATTTCATGACGTACAAAAATTATTGATATTGTGTTCGGTCGAGGATTAAACTGTTGACATTATACCTCTAAGTGAGATTGGTTATAGCTGAGTCCCTTGCCGGGACAGTAGAATTTTGTTGATTATTTCTGAAAATTTGAAATGTCGTATTGTTAAAATTTCATATCAATTGTTGCTTTTACACTCATCATGCACGAGGGAACATTCCGTGCCGATTGATTATTATTTATGCACGAAGGAACATTATGTGCCGATTGATTATTATTTATGCACGAAGGAACATTCTGTGCCGATTGATTATATTTATGCACGAAGGAACATTCTGTGCCGATTGATTACTATTTATGCGCGAGAAGACATTCCGTGCCGTGTTTATGATTATTATGCACGAGGGGACATTGTGTGCCGTGTTGATGATATATATGCATGAGGGGACATTTCGTGCCGTGATTGTGATGTTTTATGCACGAGGGGACATTCCGTGTCATGTTTATGTTGTTTATGCACGAGGGGACATTCCGTGCCATATTTTATATTGTTATGCACGAGGTGACATGTCGTGCCGTTTCTTTTCATTGTTTAATTTGTGTTGTCAATCCCCGTTATTATTTTTGGATATTTTAGACTGTTGTTTCAATTCCGTCATTTCAGTATTTTCTATCTCTTATCCCCAGCATGTTCTTCCCCCTAATTGTATTCTTGTTTATTTTCTACTATACTATTGAACTGCACATATACAATTTGTTGTCGTGTCCTAGCCTCGTCACTACTTCGCCGAGGTTAGGCTCGGCACTTACTCAGTATATGGGGTCGGTTGTACTGATGCTACACCTGCACTTCTTTATGTTGTGCAGATTACGCAGCCGGACCCAGTGGACATCGCTAGTGGGAGTGTCCTTCAGTCTATTCCAGACGACACCGAGGTAGTTCTGCATGGCGTTCATGGATCTCGGCGTCCTTGTCTATCTTTCATTCTGTCTTATATGTATTTTCTAGACAGATACATCATTTTATTTTCAAACTGTTGTTTCTAGTCAAATCTTAGACTAGTTCGTGAGGTTGTGACTCCACTTCTAGGTTGTACTTAAAGGGATTTCTGCGTTTTTAGCTATCGTTATTTAGAATTATGTTAATACTTTCGCACTTTGTTTCAATTATATAGTCAGGGTTTGTTATTTTCACTTGTTAATAAATCAATACAGTTATCATGTTGGCTTGCCTAGTGGATGCAACGTTAGGCGCCATCCCGACCTGAAGGTGGGATCGGGTCGTGACAATAAGTCTGTGTAAAGGAATTCAAGTCCTTCAGACTTAATTCATACTGACATTTACGATATGAAGTCGACACTATCTCGAGGTGGGAAAAAGTATTTTATTACTTTTATTGACGATTACACTCGATATTGTTATGTTTATTTGCTTAATAGTAAGGATGAAGAAATTGAATCATATAAGCAATACAATAATGAAATGGAGAATCAATTGAATAAAAAGATCAAAATGATTAGAAGTGATAGAGGTAATATGAATCTCCGTTTGCAGAAATATATTCGGAATATGGAATTATCCATCAAACTACTGTATCTTACACACCTCTATCCAACGGAATTGCGGAAAGGAAAAGTCGGACATTAAAGGAAATGATGAATTCTTTATTAATAAGTTATGTATTCCCGCAGTGTTTGTGGGGGGAAGTTATCCTTACAGCTAACCGAATACTCAACAATGTATCCCACAACAAAACGCAATCTATTCCATATGAAAAATGAAAAGGAAGAAAACCCAACTTGAAATATTTCAAAGTGTGGGGTGTCTAGCAAAAATACAAGTTCCTTTACCTAAAAGGATTAAAATCGTAGATTGCGTTTTCATTGGATATGCTACAAACAGTAAAGCATTTCGGTTTTTGGTCTATAAATCCGATAATCCCAAGATTCATGTTAATACGGTAATGGAATCAGATAATGTTGAATTCTTTGAAAGCATCTATCCATATAAAACTGAATGCGAGTCGTTAAGTGAAAGACCTAAACGACCTCGGGAAGAACTAAAGGAAAACACTCCAAGTGTAGAAGATCCAAGGTGTAGATAACATCAAAGAACATCTACTTCCTTTGGACCAGATTTTGTGACATTCTTGCTTGAAAATGAATCTCAAACTCTGTAACGACCCGGTCCGTCGTTACGTAAAACCTACATTTTTAATCGTTGTTATTGACTTGTCATAGGTTGGTTATTCTATTATTGATGTGTTAGAGTCGATAGGCTTGAAATCGAAATGGTTAAATGAGAATTCAGTAACTTAGTCTTTAAAAACAGCCTTAAAATGGAAAAAGTCAACTGAGGGTTGACTTGTTGGTAAACGACCTCGAAATGCATATTTTATAACTCGAATAGCTTCGTTAGGTGATTTGGGAATTAGGAGTGTGTCCAGAATATTTTTGTGATGCCCGGTGTAGAATTAGGCTTGAATTGGCGAAAGTTAGTTTTTGGCGATTTCCGGTCGGCAGTGGAAAATAGGCTATCGGGGTCGGAATAGAATTTCAGAAGTTGGACCAGGTTTGTAATGCCATTTTGGATATGTGTGTAAAATTTCAGGTCAATCGAATGCGTTTTGGATAGTTTCTGCATCGTTGGTGGAATTTAGAAATTTCAAAGTTCATACGCTTGAATTCGATGTGATTTAGTGTTTTTGCGTTGTTTTTGGTGATTCGAAGGCTCGACTAAGTTTGTGTGATGTTACGGGATGTGTTGGTTGAGGTCTCGAGGGTCTCGGGTGAGTTTCGGGGTGGTTTCGGGCCATTTCTAGGCCATTTCTAGTTGTTGGTTTTTGGCTTCAGGGGTGTAAAGTGCGATAGCACTGATTTGGATGTGTTAGCATAGAGAAATTTTGGAAAAAAAATAATTGTGCTGTGCAATCGCACAAGGCTTCCCGCGATCGCACAGAGTAAATTTTCTCATGCACTGTCCCAACTTTGGAAGCTTATAACTCACAATCTATAAGGAATTTGAACATGATCCAAAAAAGAAAGTTGTAGCTCTTTATATCTAGTTTTCAGAAAGTTAATCCAATTTTAATTTGAAATTTTTTACAAAAATTTATGACCATTATACTAGAGGTTATCCAGAAGAGTTGGAGAAGGCTGTTGGAAAATTGTTCAGTGCTATCGCACCTGAGGGGCTGCGATCGCGGAGAGTAAAATAGGGCAGGTGAAAAATTGTTCAGTGCTAACGCACCAGAGAGGCTACAATCGCACTGAGTATTGACCTAGGCAGTATTTAAATATTTCCTCCGTGAATTAAACCCTCTTTTTCACCATTGTTGTACGGCAAAGAGCTCTTGGGGGCAATTTTGAAGACGGAAATTCTTGTTCTTCATAGAGGTAAGCATTCTAGTCATTAAAACTCTATTATGGGTGATTATAGAGAATAAAATCGGTGTAAATTCATGGAAAATCAGTAGAAATTGGGTTTTAGGTCTTGAGATTAAGAGACCTTTAGGGGTCGATTTGAGGGGTCAAACGAACTCCGATTTTGGTGTTATTTATATGTACTGACTCGTGAGAGGACGAAGAACAATTTTCTATAAAAAATTTTGAGTTTCGAGATGCGGTCCCAGGGGTCGGGTTTTGACCGGTTTTGGATTTTTGGGTTAAATTTGATATCTTTCGATTGGAAATTGTTCCTTAAGCATAATTTGATGATAAAAATCTGAACTTGGTAGATTTGGAGCACTCAGAAGCTGAATTTAGAGGCAAAGGCACTGCGGAGTAGTATTTTAGCCGATTTTGAGCTAAGTAACGTTTCCAAACTTGGTTCTGAGGGTTCGGAACCCCGAGCTAAATGATTTATGATTATTGTTGAGGTGACGCACATGCCAAGTGACGGGCGTGAGGGCGTGCACCGGGTATTTGTGGCCTGTTTTATCCCATGGCCCCACTTAGTGATTATTCCGTGATGATATTTGTGCATCTATTAATGTGGTAATTGTGAACATGTTAGAAATCATGTTAAGTATAAATGCTAGGCTTCATGTCGGAAATGCTAAGACCCGAGTGGTCGTATATTGTTGTCTCATGTTGTGATTATTTGAAGTCATATACTCAGTCCTGTTATAGCATATCATTTCATATCTTAGTCTCAGTATTGTTAATTACATGCATATTTATCATTGTTTCAGGCCGATGGAGGAATTTGTGATACATGTGAGTGAGATTGAAGAGTAATGACTTAGTGAGGCCGAGAGCATGTTATTGAGACAATTATGAGAATGGACTGCACACTGCAGTGATATTTAAATCATGCCTTCATTGGCTTGATATGATGTTTGGGACACTAGGGCCCCTCCGGAGTCTTTACACCCCCAATGAGCGCAGTGATGAGGGATGGATCTTCCCTGGGCATGGATTTTGTTCGAAGTGATGAGGGATGGAACTTTCCTGGGCATGGATCTTGTCCGAAGTGATATTGAGGGATGGATCTTCCCTGGGCATGGATCTTGTCCGAAGCTGATGTTATGAGAGGGATGGATCTTCCCTGGATATGGAAATTGTTCGAGTGTTCTATTCCAGAGATGGATCTTCTCCGTGGGGGCTGGATTGGCCTTTTTCCTCAATACGGAGTGACTACAGTCACCAGTGTTTATACATATTCCGGGATGGAACTTCCCTGGGTCTAAGGGCCATATATAGTACTGAGTGGACTTCTGTGGGAAAGTTGTGAGCACTATGTGCATATCCATACTAGTTTCATGCATATATTTTATGATGGCATGTAGAGTATACTGGAATACTTGGCATATTTACTCATCCTGATAAACTGTTAGCATGTCTAAATTCTATATATTACTTATTGTAACATAATTGAGGTTTTGTCCGTCACTACTTCTCAGCCTATAGTTTGGGTTCGTTACTTCTGAGTTGGTGTACTCACTTTACCCTCTACACCTTGTGTGCAGATCCAGGTCACTGGGACCTGGTAGCGGATATTGAGCAGCGGTCAGTGTTTCTATTGGAGTTGTCGAGGTAGCAGCTGGCTATCGCGACCTCGTCTTCTCTTTCTTATACTACCTGTTGTTCTTTAGTTTGAGATAATGTTGTCCATTTCTCTTTTTATTTGCTTTATGTTATAGTATCTCATGACTGAGTGACACCGGATCCGGGGTTGGAGGTTTTAAATTTAGTTCTTCAAATATTATTTTAACTTCAGATTCTTAGTTTTATTAATAAATTCATTTTAAAAAAATGGTTACTTTATTGGAATTTGAATTTAGCTTAGTTAAAAAGGGAGGCTTGCCTGGTTCCACGACAGACGCCATCACGACTCCGAAATTGGGTCGTGACAAGATGGTATCAAAGCGCTAGGTTAAATAGGTCTCACCGTCATGAGCAGGGTTAGTAGAGTCTTGTGGATTGGTACAGAGATGTCTGTACTTATCTTCGAGAGGCTGCAGAACCTTTAGGAAAAATCTCACATTCTTTGAATTCTGTCGTGCGACTCTGTTGAACTCTGAAACTAAATTTCTGTTGTTTTCATTCTCTCACAGATGGTGAGGACTCGTGCTAATGATAGTGGTGATCAGACACTAGCAGGACCAGCTAGAGGTTTAGGTCGTGGCAGAGGGAGGGGTGCAGCCCGCTTAGCAGCCGGGGCAGTACCTGTGGACCCTCCTATTACTCAGGAGCAGGTCCCCGCAACTGAGATTCCAGCGGGGCAGACTCAAACACGTGCAGTGCCCATTGTGATTCCGGGTCTTCAGGAGACCCTAGCCCAGATTTTGACAGTGTGCACCAGCTTGGCACAGGCCGTCGTCGTGTCTACTGCTGCTACTTCTCAGGTCGGGGGTGGCACTCAGACTCCAGATTCCCGGACACCTAAGCAAGTTAACCAGGGGCTTCAGACACTTGGGACAGTCCCAGTTCAGCCGGTTGCCCCAGCCCAGGATTATGTGGTCCCAGCTTTAGCTGATGATGAGCAACGTAGGTTAGAGAGGTTCAGTAGACTCCAGCCTTCGATTTTTAGTGGTACTGAGGGCGAGGACGCCCATGGCTTTTTGGACAAGTGTCAGAGGATCCTTCGCACATTAGGAATATTGGAGGCTAGTGGGGTCCCATTTACTACATTCCAGTTCTCAGGAGGTGCACTTGCTTGGTGGGAGGCCTATGAGAGGCGTAGACCTACTGATGCAGCACCCCTTACCTGGCGTCAGTTCTCCATTCTATTCCTGGAGAAGTATATACCGCAGTCTCGCAGGGAGGAGCTACGCAGGGAGTTCGAACAGTTGCACCAGGAGGACATGACCATGACGCAGTATGAGATGAGGTTCTCCGAGTTGGCCCGTCATGCTATTTGGCTAGTTCCCACGGATAGGGAGAGAATCAGGATGTTCATTGATGGCCTCACTTACCAGCTTCGGGTTTTTCTGACTAGGGAGAGGGTATTTTGCGCTTCTTTTTAGGAGGTGGTTGACATTTCCAGAGAGATTGAGTCAGTTCGCCGGCAAGAGCGGATTGAGAGGGAGGCCAAAAGGTCTCGAGGATCTGGGAGTTTTGGTGAGGTTCCTTCAGGGGGCAGCCTCAGCCCGGCGGAGGCCGTCCATTCAGGCAGGCTCAACCAAGTCGCTCAGGTTATCGTGGTGGATCAATTGGTCATGATCCTCATAGTTCCCATCAGGTGCAACCATCTTTTAGTGCCCTGCCAGCTCAGAGTTCATCTTGGGCCCCATCGGTTCAGAATTCATCTATGCCTGGTTCTTCCAGTATTTATCACGGTGTTAGGGGTTCCCTTTAGTCCCCAGTGCCATTCTACGAGAGAGGTTGTTTTGAGTGTGGAGATGTGGGCCATATTAAGAGGTCTTGCCTCATCTTGCGAGAGGTACTTATCAGCAGAGGAGTCAGCCCGCGGTTTCAGAATTAGTAGCTGCATCGCCCGCCCAGGAAGCTAGAGGTGGGGGTCAGGCAGTTAGGGGTCGCCCAAGAGGGGGAGGTCGATCCGATGGTGATCATGCCCGATTTTATGCATTCCCGGCCAGACCGGATGAGAAGGATTTTGATGCCGTAATCCCAGGTATTGTTTCAATCTATCACGAGAAGCTTAAGTTTTTAATTGATTTCGATTTTTCATATTCGCATGTTCATCATGAGTTAGCCCATTCTCTGGATACGCCCGTGAATCTGTTGTTACATTTGTTCATGTGCTCGCCCCTTGTGGGTGATGTTGTTGTTACGGACCGCGTGTGTCGGTTGTGTGTGGTACCTATTGGGGGTCTGGAGACCCGGGTGTGTACATGGTAAGGTTATTCGGTGGTTGATGGCTTTTGGAACGACCCTCAGCACGTTCGAGGACGAACGTTTGTTTAAGAGGGGGAGAATGTAACGACCCGGTCCGTCGTTACATAAAACCTGCATTTTTAATCGCAGTTATTGACTTGTCATAGGTTGGTTATTCTATTATTGATGTGTTAGAGTCGATAGGCTTGAAATCGGAATGGTTAAATGAGAATTCAGTAACTTAGTCTTTAAAAATAGCCTTAAAATGAGAAAAGTCAACTGAGGGTTGACTTGTTGGTAAACGACCTCGAAATGCGGATTTTATAACTCGAATAGCTTCGTTAGGTGATTTGGGACTTAGGAGTGTGTCCGA
>MDKI01051235.1:0-16720 GCA_005239505.1 Nicotiana paniculata
TACAACAATTAGTAATAAAACTTGAAAATAAAAACTTATTTCATACATGATATTTTCCTTTATCATGACCCTCGGGTCCACATCTCGGAATCCGACAAAAATTACAAAACCAGATTCCTTATCCTCTCACGAGTCCATACATACCAAATTTATGAAAATCCAACTTCATTTGACCCCTTAATCACCCAATTCTTAGTCACAAGTTCCAAGCCCTAATTCCCCAATTTTTAACCCTTAAATCCCACAAATTTCATGCTTAGTCAATTAGAAATCACCATAGAATCGAGTATTGAGTTCAAAAACATTACCTCCAAGTGATTCCCTTGATCTCTCTTCAAAATCCCTCAAAAAGCTCCAAGTCCGAACACTAATGGTGGAAAAATAACCCAATTTCATGAAGGCTTGAATTTATACCTTCTGCCCCAGGGATTCCGCATCTGCGACCCATATACCGCATATGCGGTCTCTGCTTTTGTGGTCTCCGCTTCTGTGGAAAATAATCCGCTTCTGCGGATTCCACTTATTAGCCCAAATCCGCAGTTGTGATCTCCAACTCGCACCTGCGGGCTCGCAGGTGCGCTCACTCTCTCGCTTCTGCGGAAAGCCCTCAGGCCTCCAAACTCCGCACCCGCGACCACAAACCGCACCTGCAGTCGCCGCACCTGCGATCTCCCTTCCGCAAGTGCGAAAAACCAGCGACAGCTGCACCAACAGATTTTCCAAAGTTCTAACTCCCCCATGGCCATCCGAAATCATCCCGAACCCCTCGGGGATCCAATCAAATATACCAGCACCTCATATATCAACACACGAACTTAGTCGAACCTTGGAACACTCAAAACCACATCAATACCCCAAACTACCCTTGGATTCAAGCCTAAGGATTTCTAAACTTCCGAAATTCGCTGACGATGCCGAAACTGACCAAACCATGTCCGAATAACTTGAAATTTTGCACACACATCAAAAACGACATTACGAACCTATTCCAACTTCCGGAATTCCATTCCGACCCCGATAGCTAATTTTTCACTACCGCCCAGAAATCGCCAAAATCCAATTTCGCCAATTCAAGCCTAATTCTACCACGGACCTCCGAATAACATTCTGAACACGCTCCTAAGTCCCAAATTGCCTAACGAAGATATCTGAACCATAGAAACCATATTCCGAGATTATTTACCTATAAGTCAACTTTCCTAACTAAATAACCAACTTAAGAGACTAAGTGTCTCATTTCTCTCAAAAACCACTCCGAACCCGAGCCAATTGACCCGACACAAAATAATAGAGCTGAAAAACAAATAGTTATGCAAAAATGGGGAAAAACGGGGCTAAACTCACGGAACAACCAGCCGGGTCGTTACATGGGAGGCTTCAAAATGATGCCCAGCCCGGACCCTTTCACGTTCGAAGCGCCTTCAGTGAAAAGGGTCCATACCCCCAAAGATGTACCCGACTTTAGTTATAATTCCTTTTTGACCTCGGGTACGAGGGCTGGCGTGAAATCAGCCACAAAGTCTGTCAAAATTTGAGACTTAATGGCCATTCGGGGCTGATACTCGATATCATACCCACTGATCTCGACGACCCATTTGGCCAATCGAACCGAGAGTTCGGGCTTATGCAAAATATTGCGAAGGGAATAGGTAGTCAGTACACAAATTGGGTGATATTAAAAATATGGTTTTAATTTCCTAGAGGCGCTTATTAAAGCAAGCGCTAATTTTTCTAAGTGTGGGTGTGGGTGTCGGGTCTCGGCCTCACCTACTGTCCGACTAACATAGTAAATAGGAAATTTGGTACCTTGCCCTTCTAGAACAAAGACCCCACTTACCACGATTTTCGAGACTACTAAGTATGAGTAGAGTTGCTTGTCCGCTTTCGGAGTGTGAAGCAGTGGTGGGCTCGATAGGTACCGTTTTAGTTCTTCCAAGGCTTGTTGGTATTTTGGGGTCCATGCAAAATTTCTCTTCTTTTTAAGCAGTGAGAAGAACCGGTGACTTGTATTTGAGGACCTCGAAATGAATCGGCCTAGGGAGACTATGCGCCCTTTTAACCTTTGTACGACCTTAACATTATCCACGATAGTGATATCTTCGATAGCCTTGTTGATTTTATGGGGGTTGATCTCGATGCCCTGATTTGATACCATGAAGCCGAGGAACTTCCCTGAACCGACCCCGAATGCGCACTCCTTCAGGTTGAGCTTCATGTTGTACTTTCTTAGTATGTCTAAGGTCTCCTGCAAATGTTTCAAATGGTCCTCTGTGCGCAGGGACTTAACTAGCATGTAATCAATATAAACTTCCATTGATTTCCCTATTTGTTCTTCGAACATTCATTTTAATAGGCATTGGTAAGTCGCACCAGCATTGTTTAGTCCGAACGACATTACGTTGTAACAATAGGTGCCGTGCTTAGTGATAAATGAAGTCTTTTCCTTATCCGGGTTCATTTGTATTTGATTATACCCGAAGTAGGCATCGACAAAACTGAAAATCTCATGGCAGGTCATGGCATCGATCATACGATCGATATTTGGCAAAGGAAAAGAGTCCTTAGGGCATGTTTAGTTTAGGTCCTTATAGTCTATGCACATCGTAAGTTTATTGCCCTTTTTAGGGACTACGACTATGTTTGCTAACCACTCGACATATTTTACTTCCCGAAAGGACTCTATTTTGAGAATTTTGGTTACCTCGTCCTTGATGAATGCGTGTTTAACCTTGGACTGGGGCCTTCTCTTTTGATTTACCAGACAGAACTTTGGGTCCAAGATCAATCGATGGGTAGTGATCTCCGGTGGGATCCCTGTCATATCAAGGTGGGACCAAGCAAAGCAATCAATATTATCTATAAGGAATTTAATGAGTTTTTCCCTGAGCTCGGGGGTTAACCCCGTGCCCAGGTATACCTTTCACTCGGGCAGATACTCGATCAGTATGACTTGCTCCAGCTCTTCGACCGTTGATTTTGTGGCGTCGAAGTCATCAAGAATTATGAAGGATCAGGGGATCCAATGTTCGTCATCTTCATCCGCCCCATGCTCCTCTAGTTGGATCAAGGCTGGTATCTGTGATTGCTATTTGGCCTCCTGCTTTCCTTTTGACTCCGATCCCTTTGTTGATAAAGGTGTCGATACCGGTATTACTTCATCGAAAGCAAACATCTCTTTGGCAGCATGTTGTTCCCCATACACCATTTTTACTCCATCTGGTTTTGGGTTTTTCAGAACTTGGTGAAGGGTTGAGGGGACCGCCCCATGTTGTGAATCCAGGGTCTTCCAAGCAGGGCGTTGTATCTCATATCGCCCTCGATCACATGGAACTTTGTTTCTTGAATGGTCCCGGTTATATTTACTTGCAAGATGATTTCACCTTTAGTAGTTTCACTTGCCATGTTGAAACCATTAAGGACTCGAGTTGCGGGCACAATCTGATCCTGCAAGACGAGTTGCTCCATTACCCTCGATCGAATAATGTTGGCCGAGCTTCCTGGATCAATTAAAACATGTTTAACCTGAATTTTATTCATAAGAATAGAGATTACTAGTGAATTATTTTGGGGTTGTGAGATCCCTTCTGCTTCCTCGTCATTGAAAGACAAGGTCCCTCCTGGAACATAGACTCGAGTTCGCTTTTCCCTGGTGATCGACACCTTGGTGCGTTTGAACAAGGGTTCCTGCGGAATATAAACCCCACCAACGATCATGTGAATCACGTGATGTGGTTCTTCCTGTTTGTTCTTCCTGTTTGCATCCCTGTCTCTGAAGTGATTTTTAGCTCGGTCGCTCAAGAATTCTCGAAGGTGACCCTCGTTGAATAGATGGGTTACCTCCTACCTTAGCTGTCTGCAGTCTTCGGTTCTATGACCATGAGTACCATGGTATTTGCATATTCGATTAGGGTTCCTTTGTGTCAGATCGGTCTGTATGGGTCTAGGCCATCTAGTATCCTTGATACGCCCAGTGGCTGATACAATACATGAGGCATCGATGTTGAATTTATACTCTGATAGTCATGGTGCTTCTGTGGGTTTGACATGTTTATCGAAGCCACTCTTACTCATGAGCCCTCCGGAACTCTGTCCTCGATCATTCCTTCGGTCATTTCGAATGGGGTTATGCCCTGGACCATTGTTTCTACGATCTGCGTCGTATGGTTGACACAGATCTTTGTTCCATTGGGAATCTTTGTCGATGTCCCTTTGAATTCTGTCGACGGGCTTGTTTGGATAAACGAAACTGGAAGGGCTCCCCAACTGATCTTCCTCGACCCTGATCTTTAACCGGTACCGATTATGCACATCGGCCTAGGTAACCGCTAGATACTCAATTAAATTCTGCTTTAGCTGCTGTGATGCTACCGAAATTTGTTCGTTCAAACCTTGAGTAAAGGCTTGGATAGCCCAATCATCTGTGACCGGGGGTAGGTCCATGCATTCCATCTGGAAGCGAGATATGAATTCCTTTAACATTTCGTTGTCCTTTTGATTCACTTTGAAGAGGTCCGACTTCTTATTCGCGACCTTTATTGCTCCGGCATGCGTTTTGACAAAGGACTCTGCAAGCATGGCGAATGAATCGATGGAATTGAGTGGAAAATTGTGGTACCATATCATCACACCCTTCGATAAAGTTTCTCTGAACGTCTTCAGCAAAATGGACTCAATCTCGTCATCCTCTAAATCATTTCCCTTTATCGTGCATGTATAAGAAGTGACATGCTCATTGGGGTCGATGGTCACACTATACTTGGGAATTTCTGGCATGCAAAATTTTTCGGGATGGGCTTAGGAGCCGCACTTGGCGGGAAAGGCTTCTGTACAAAATTCTTCGAATCCAAACCCTTCAGAATCGGCGGTGCCCCTGGTATTTGGTCAACTCGGGAGTTGTATGTTTCTACCTTTTTAGCATTAGCCTCGATCTTCTTTTCTCCTGATTCGATTCGCCTTGTGAGCTATGTTGATACCCAATTTTTCCCATATATATTTTGTAAATATATATATACTTTCAAAATAGTGCATGAGCATCAACCAACATTTTTCCATAATTTTTAAAAGATTTTAATCAATTAATTCTGGCATTGCTATTATCTAAATAATTATTAATTGCATCACAAATAATTTTATAATGATTTATTACTTAATTTTTATCATTTATATTCTTATTAATCTTTAAACATTTTATGTATAATTATATTTGCATCTTTAGGCTATAATTGCAACATTTAGCAATAATAGCCACATATATGCATAATTACATTATTTACATAGGAAAATGACTTTTTATATTTTTATAATGTTAAGTAATTATTTTAAATTATTTTCATGCACAAATGACATTTTTATTATATATTAATTATTTCTATAAATTATTATATTAATTTAATTGGGTATTTAAAATATAGCCCTTTTCTAATTAATTTCGGACCTACCCTAACCCAATTACCCTGGCCCAATGCATTAACCAGCCTAAAACATTAACTAGCCTAGTACCCAAATGCCCATACCCCTCAAAATAACCCACCCGACCATAATCTCTAATCCTAGCCGTTGATCTCAGAAGATCAACGGCTCCCAACACCCCAACCCCTTTTAATTATACCAACCTCTCTAGCCCTAACCCATTTCCACCCACCCGCCTCCCTCAAACGCTCTCGTCTCACTCCCCTTTCTCTTCTGAAACCCTAGCGTCGCACTCCCATTTCCCCTTCTGATTCCTATCCAGAAATGGAATCATTTAACGATTTCTTACCTTATTTGGCCCTATCTCTTTACATGCTACTCATCTGGGGTGTTGCTTAACTCGCTTACCTCAAATGGCAAGCTGATCTTGAGAGATTCGAACCAGATCTGGTTCAAAATCTCTTATATGTTGGTTATTTCCGTCTGGATTCATCCTAATCTATGTGAGTACGAATATTTTCATATCTTCCACTGATTCGTACCTTACCTAAATTTAGGGTTTTCAGATCTTTGATTCGAACCAGATTTGGTTCAACTTTAGTTTGTTTTAATGTTATTTTTCGTCTATATTCACTTTGTTACTCATAAATCTGCCTATTTTTCGTTAAATCTACTTACCTAAAACTAGGGTTTTAACCTTCTTTAATCGAACCAGATTTGGTTCAAATATTATGTTTTCTTTAATAACTCTCTGTCTATGTTTTTTTTATTAAAACAAACGATTCTTCGCCTTTATTGCTCTATCAATTTGTGTTTACTTAAAATTAGGGTTTTTTGGATCTTAGTTGAATCAAATATATGCCGATTCTGTTTTTGAATAAGACTCATGTCTAGGTTCATTATGTGATATTTGTGCTGATTTTATGGTTCTCCTTTTGAATATTCTCTTGTCTACCTTATGTATTTTATTTTTACTGCCGATTCTAGGGTTTGAAATATTCTATTGATTTCCGTTTACTCTTTCCTTTCTCGTATGATGTTGATGGTTTCCTTATTTACATTCAACCTACCATGCTTCCATTATTTCCTTGCCTTATTTGCTTTGAGACTGCCTGTTTAATGATACTTTCCTTATTTTGAGTGGTACTCGCCTGATTACACGTTGTTATGGATGTTAATTGATTGGACCCCGACTTCAATTGATTCTGATAATTATTTTCATTCCTTATTTGTGTAAGCTTGATTTGTTCCCTTATTTTTCTGCCTAGGTGAACACTATTTAAGCCCTTTCCTTTCTCCCCTTTGAAAAAGACTCGAACTCTCATACTCTCTCTAAAAATAACTTAAGCTCTCTTGTTCTGATTCTGTGTTAATTGTCTCTGGTTTTGGCTGGCTGAAAGCCATGGCCAAGTTATTCTGGAACTTAATTGTTGTGGCATACTTACTTGCTTTCTTGTTTAACTGGTATGCTTGAACCCTTTGTAATTTCATTCTTTATGCTTTTCTCGACTAGCATGCTTTAATTCCCAATATGATTTCATCCTTCACATGATTCTATGATCCCATTTAGTGACAGTGTTAATTTAGGATTAAGTTATTTTGAAGAATATGAATTCTCTTATAAGTTAGCCTAAGGTTTAATTTGTTTCATGCACTAATCTTACACCTAATCTGAACTTTGCATTCCTTAGGATACTATAAACATGTAACCAATTAATTTGTTGCTTAACTCATGTGCCTTGTCTGCTTAATTCATGTGTCTGTCCAGTTTTACTGTTTCTGCCTAAGTATGAACTTTGTTTGCTTCTTGGTGCATTTTTTCATGCAACTCTGTGTTCTAAACTTTTTTTCTTCTAAAATCAAACTATTTAAAACCTGCCTCTTTCCTTTTTGTGTACTGATTTTTAAAACCCCACTTCTAGTCATTTAGGTTCTCAACCACCCCATTGTGAGCACTGCCTATGGTCCACATGATACTCCTCTGAACTCTGACACTAGGGATGTTCAAAACCGATCCGAAACCGAAAATCGAACCGAAACCGAAGCTTAATGGCTTATTGGTATCGGGTTAACGGTTTAACGGACGGGGAACAAATTGAAATTTTTTATTAACGGCTTATCGGTTTGGGGCGGATTATTCAGTTTTCTTAACAGATAATCCGTTAACCCGTCAAAGTCAACAAATTTTTCTACTAAATTACTAGGAGTTAGGTCATCAGCCAATGCTTATGCTATACAGATTAATGACATCGAATTAATGACACGTTATTGGAAATCTTAGCTCATGAATCTTTATTAGTTAACCATTTTATCCCCTTCTGTAATCAGAAAACAAATAATCACCCCCTAGAAAAATGTATAAATCTCCAGCCCCCCACTCCACCAAAGAAGCAAAGAAACTAGTCTATTTTTTTTCTTTGTTTTCCCTTAGTTGTTGTGCGGGAAAATTGGTTATAAACAAATCTGTCACAAGACAAAAAGATGGGATCAAGAGGGAATCAAAATTTGCATGGCTTTAGTAGTTTAGTTGCAGTAGTGAGCATGATTTCAACAGGGGCAATGGCTCAATCCAACTGCATGAACGCGTTCTTTAACATGTATTCATGCCTTAGCTATGTCACTGGAAGTTCAAGAATGAGGTGATTGGACATAAAATTTTGATTTCTGAATTTGTATGCTATGCTATTAGCAAACAATTAATGCACACAATATAGATTGAATTAGGCCGATAAACTGCCCGATAACCGCCCGATAAGAGCTAAGCTTATTCCAATCCGTCCGATATTTTATCGGGTGGCTAGCGGATTAATACATTTAAAAGCCGATAACCGATAATCCAAACCGTTAAGAGTTAATAACCGCCCAATCCGCCCGATAAGCAGCCCTATATGACACACTGGGGACTGATTTTCCAATTCCTTCTGAACTATCTTCTGAATGTGTAGTTCCAATGTGAGCATTGCCCTGGGATCCCCTGAGGCTCTTGGGAACTTTGACACACTAGAAACCTGGTTCTAATGTGCTATGAATCCCTATGTTGAGCTTCAAAGTGGTTATGGTTAGAAGGTCAGTCCCCAGGTTTATTTGGGCCTATGAAGGCTCCCTATAGTGTAACTATTACCATTATGTAATTCATTTGATATTATGGGCTGTAATAACTCTGTATAACAGATTTGGGGATATTTATTGAAGCTAGGGGGTTTTCTTATATCTTTTGTTAAAACTGGGTAGAAATCCTGCCTATAGGATTTAATTATGCTAATTAAACCGTGTGAGTATTATACTGTGTTTAGAAATCCTGCCTATATGATTTTTATGATCATTTTGATTATGTGTTTCCTATTTGCATACTAGAGATCCTGCTTATAGGACTTTTCGTTTAATTCTGTGCATTAGAAATCTTGTTCATAGGATCTATACATGTTTTCAATAAATGTGCATAGATTTCATGCCTATAAGACCTTGTTGTTTGAGTTAATTATTCTTCCTGGCAATTTGTTTGATTTCTGCTCATATACAGTTAATAGAGATCATGCCTATAGGACTAAAATCAGTTTCAAACTTAGAAATCATGCTTATAGGGTTTAAATCAACCATACGATAGATATCATGCCTATAGGGCTAAAATCAGTTTCAAACTTAGAAAATCATGTCTATAGGGTTTAAATCAATCATGCGATAGATATCATGCCTATGGGACTAAAAACAGTTTCAAACTTAGAAATCCTGCCTATAATATTTAAATCAATTCAACAATTAGAAAGCATGCCTATAGGATTGAAGAGGGAAAAAAACCTATCTCTATAGATCTGTGCTACAGCTAGAAATCGTGTCTATAGGTCTGTAATTAATAAGTTCATAGATATCATGCATATAAGATCCTGTTGGTCGATTTTGAATTCATTCGCTACTATCAATCACTTAGGCAATATATCTGTACGACTTAATAATGATTCTGGATTTATAATTGTGATATATTACTGCCTGAAGTGCCCAGATTCATGCTGAATAAAATTAGTAGGCAAACAAATAGGTCTTACTTCTCACCTTAATAAAACTGTCTCTGCACTCTATTTTTCTCACATAGATGTCCTGCCTATAGGATTCCAAAGCTAATAAAGTTTGCTGATTCAATTGCATGCTTTTGTTTTCTATGTGTGGAGGTCAAGGTGAGCCCAAACTTGTTCTTTATCTGAAAGTCCTATTTGTTTTTGTCTGTCGCCTAGATTTCACATTTTAAGTAACATAGGTTGGTCTAGAACTATCCCAAATAAAGGTCCTAATACCTCCAGGGCCATAGGTAAGGGACGGGTAGCGCACGCATAAGGAACAAGCTAGAAACTACTAGAGCGCTTAAGTAACAACTTAAAGATAGTAATTGGGTAGTAAGTAGATGATAGTCCATGCGTTAATCCTATGAGTAACACCCCGACTTGAGGGAGTTATAAAGTATTGTATGGAATGAGCCTATTGGCTAAAAAACTTAGGACCCCCCTATACTCTTGTTTAAAAAAATAGATTGAATATCGTATTTGTCTGAATCACTTTCTCCCTTTTTTAGACTAATTCGCTTAATTTAAGTTCGGACGGGACCCACCGTTGTAGACCTCGAGGGGTGCCTAACACCTTCCCCTCAAGGTAATTTGAGGCCTTCCCGATCTCTTTTGATGTAAACTGGTTAAATGAGTTAATTGCTCTAGGTTCCCAAACGCACCTTAATCCGTTAGGTGGCAAATCTTCCAAACCCATCCTGAAAAGGAGTTGTCCCAAAACATCGAAACCTGATTTCGCGAGAAAAAGGGGGCGTGACAGCATGGCGACTCTGATGGGGATATTTTTAGGCTCTTACCATAACGAACTGATTTTGTGAATTAGTCTTTAAACATGTATTTGTTATTCTGTTAATACTTGCTTACCCCTTCCCCTTCCCACTTTATGTGGATTTCTTTGCTTATCTTCAGTCATTTACGATTTCTCTTTCTTTTTTTATTACTCTTTACTATGGAAACTGACTTATCTCTTTGTTTTCTTTCTTAAATTCCTCTACAATTATTAAATACCGCATTATCATTTTTTTCATCGTGCAAATACGTGACAATATGCTACTTTCTGTTGCATAAATCATGCTCAACATCATATTCCACTCGCGTGTAATTAATACCATAGCAACGCTTGATGAGTGTTTGGTTCTTCTTATATCACCCTATTTGAATTTGGAAAGGCTTATTTGTGGTGAAACTAGTTGATCAGCGACGCAGTCGACGGTTCCGTGCCTTTCCTCCTCAAGCTGTGCGCTTGAGGGTACCAGTCTAGACCTCTATAGAAACCTTACTTTGATTATAATTGTACATGCATCATGGTCAAACCTAGCCCGGGTTAATATGTTGTCCACATAATAATCCTTTAAGAAAAGCCTTGTCCGAAGTCCACCGGGATTTCCATAATTCCAACGGACGCAACCACGATTTGTGCATTAATTTGGAGAAATAAGTGCCAATATGTTAATCGTTAATGTATAAATAGTCAAATCTGGAGGGGGAATGGGTCTAACCTTATTGTTTTGCACAAAATGAGGCACGAAGTCCCCAGGTTCGGCAGGGTCCGTAACATATCACCATTGTTGCTAGATTGGTGGGAAGACCTTTTGTCAAGCGATAAAAACCATGTGAAAAGAGTCCTTGGAAACCTACCTTCCTTGTTAGATATCCAAACAAACAACATGTTGATCGAAGCTGCCACTATGTTCTGGGATGGAGAAAGGGCGGTACTCCGTTTTGGAAACATAGAAATGACCCCTCTTTTGGAGGAAATAGGGGGATTCGCTGGATTACCTGGGGACAATCCCGGTTTATTGATGCCAAAAAATTGCACTCCCAAAGGGTTTTTGAAAATGATGGGTTTAAAAAAGAATGACGACTTGGTGTGTCTGAAGAAGTCCTATATACCCTTCGAATTCCTTTATATTCGATACAGTCACAACAAATCTTACCGTATCTTTCATGACGAGTTCTCCATCACTTCCTTGGGTTGGATTCATCGTAGGCCTTTCGTGTTTATCGTCTGCTTATGGGGGTATGATAGTGTTTCCAAGCAAAAAAGACAGAATTCACACCAGACTGGCCATGGTAACCAAATCCCTAATGGGGGGAATCGAGGGACAAACATATACTATTGTCCCTATGATTATAGCAGACATATATCGGGCCTTGGATCGCCTCCAGAAGGGGTTCAAACAATTCGAGGGTTGTAATCTACTACTACAGATTTGGTTGCTAGAACATTTCCAGAGAGGTCAATACCGCCAAGAATTTCCACGAAGACTGTGGAACGATCACATAGCCTTTCATCACCCCAAGAGATGACCTTTATCCCAGTCAGGTTTGCTCAACCGGAGAATGCTACAGGATGGGTGAAATGTTTTGACAACTTGACTAAGGACCAGGTTCACGGGATGTTCGAGTGGTTCCCCACCAGTGAGTTCATCATCTGATCTAGGGACGCTCCACACTAGGTGTTGATCGGGTTAAGGGGTATACACCCCTATGTTCCTATCATGGTCATAAGACAAGCTGGTAGAAAACAGATTATACCACGAGTCTCCAAAATGAGTCACTAAAGGGCGGATTTCCAAGATGATGATATCTCATATAAATATGAAGCTCAACATATGTGGAACTTGAAGATTATTATGGAAAGGGACACCATCGAGCCGGATCGATATCACGTAGGGCATGTGTACTTTTACCCATCGTGGTTGGAAGACTGCATAGCGGGAATAGTCGAGCCATGGGCTGGTCGAGGAAACAGAGTAATAGATGAAGTTGCCGAAGCACAGGTGAAGTATTACAGACTGCGCAAAAGGGTTCGCGAGTCCGAGGCTGAGCATCTGGAAAAACACAAGACTGATATGGAATTAATCAATGAATGGAGGGAAATGGCTACCAGATCGTATAAAAGGCTAAAATATCTGGAGCAGGGCTGATGGAGCTGTCGCGCCCCCTTTTTCCCTTTCGCGGAATTGGGTTTCGACATTTGACAAAGGGAAAGGGGTATGGAAATTGAAGAGTCGCCAACTAACGGATTTAAAGTGCGTTAGGGAACCTAATGCAAGTAAGTCATGAACCGATTTACATTACCAGAGATTGGGTAAGGGCTTGAAATTACATTGAGGGGAAGGTGTTAGGCACCCTACGAGGTCCACAACGGTGGGTCCCGGCCAAACATAATTTGTGATCTAGTCATTAAGAAAGTGAAGTAGTTTAAGCACACATATGGAGTACAAAAACGGGAATAAAAGGGTCCTAGGTTTATTAGCCTATAGGATTATTTTTGTGCAATACCCGGTAAACCTTCCTCAATTAAAGGGGTTACACGTGGCATTAGCGCACAGGTCATCATATCCTTTACTACCCAATTAACCTCCCCTTGGTGGTTATATAAGTGATTCTAATTAAACATTCTATGTGTGCATTATTGTCCCTTTCTTATGGCCCTGGAGGTGTTTAGAATCTCTAATTAAGGCAGTTCTAGACTCTCCTAAAGTCCTTAAAAGGAGAAAATCTAAGCGACAATTAAAACAAGTAGGACTGTCAAGTAAAAGAAACACTAAGGGGGATCACATTTACCTCCACAAACAAAGTAGTCAATTGCACGTCTCAAACAACAGTATTTCAGATACTTTAACAATCCTAAAGCAAGATATCTAGGTGAGCATAACAAACAGAATATATGTAGCATTGTTAAAGCGAGCCAGGGAGACCTAATCAATTTACCTACTTATTTTACGACTTGTTGAATCTGAGCAGTTCGCAAATAGTCAAGCACAGCATAATTTACAATTTGAAAGATTTCAATTATCCTACAAGCTTGCCTAGGCATGGATCTGAGATGTCCTACAAACATGATATCTGATTGTTAATCAGAGTCTTAATACTCACAACCGATTTCAAATAGGCAGTTTGAGTTCATTATGTCATATAGCCATGTTGTCTAGGTGCTGAACATTACATAACAGATTTTATACATTTATCTTTGTAAACATGTTATCTAGGTGTTGTGACTGCTTTTATACTTACCCTTATAGACATGGTTGTTACTGATTTTATGCGATATAGGCATGGTATTTATGCGAGTGCAATAAAAGTCCTAAAGCATGGTTTCTAATGCACATAAGAGAATGATCATGATTTTAGGCAGAATTAATAACAACCTAGTGACAGGATTTCTAAGCAGACATGAATATGCAGAACTCTAGAAAGTAGAAGTTTGGGACAAATGATATGATGCACCTATAAACATGTTTTCTAGTGCACAAAACAATCTTATAACCATGGTTTAATCACATCAATCCTAGGAGCATGATTTCTACCCGATTTCCCCACAAACATATATAAAAGTCCCTCCCATTTTACTAATATCCCCTATATCTGTTTTACAAGAATTATTATTACAGGCCAAGAATGAATGAACTACAGAAATGAAATTGTTATACTATAGGGAGCCTGGATAGGACTAAAAGTAAACTTGGAGGACCAGGCCTTCAACCAAATCCAAAGTACCAATATCTCATAGTGTCCAAGAGAGTATCCTGGTGCGTCAAAGTTCCCAAGGGCCTCAGGGACCTTGGGCAATGCTCACACCAAGGATCCTTTAAAAAAAAAATTGTGCAGTGTGGAAGAGCCAGCCCCAGTGTGTCAGAGTTCGGAGGAGTCTCATGGACTCCTAGGTAGTGCTCAAACTGGAGGGGAGGGACCCTAGATATTCTAAGAGTAGGAGTGAAAAATTAGTGTTTGGAGAGTAGAAATAGTTTGAAGAAAATAGTTCAGAAGTGAAAAACAGTTTGGAAGTAAAAACAATTTAGAAGCATTCTGAAAACAAAGGCTTCAACAAGCAAATAACAGAGATAGTCACAAAGTTTTAAAGAAAAGATTCATATTGCCCAGATTTAGCTTAGTTTATTAGTTAACACTAGGTGGGCACATAGCGTGCTGATATCAAACAATTACACAAATAAAATGTAGCAGGGGTTAGGAACATAGAAATCCTTAACCAAGGACACATGAAAGCAATCAGAAACAAAAGCATGCTGATCAACACCAAGCAAATTGACATATTATGACAGCCAACTTCCATAGCACTCAATAGGATCTAGTGATGCTAACTAGAAGAAATAGACAGTAAGCACATAAGTTTAAAGAGCCAGAGCACATAGCAGAAGTAATTATACTGGCTTAAAGCAGTAGACAGGAAGAACATAGAACTTAAATAGAGGAGTGGTCATGCTAACAGTTCACAGAGAGGACATGGATTTAACTGCACATAAGTGGTTAAACCAGTTGAGGTCAATGGACAGGAAGTGTAAGAGTCTTAATGACTAAGTAAGCATGTTGGTTTAGGCAATAAACAGGAAAGGATTGAAGCTTAAACACAGAAATAGACATGCTGATTAAAGCAATAAACAGGAAAGGATTGAAGCTTAAACACAAAAATAGACATGCTGATTAAAGCAATAAACAAGAAAGATACAGATTTAAACACATAAGTAGACATGCTAAGTGAAATACAGAAGAGGCATGGATTCAACAGAAGTAAAGCAACAGATGAGAGAGAGCACATAGGATCAGGCTTCATAGTATAATAAACGACATTAGGAATAGGAACATACCAGTTAAAGGAAGCAAAAAAAATAGAAGGTGAAAGTATGCAGGATTTAGTGGTCTAGCCTTGGCTTCCAGCCGGCTAACAGTACAATGAACACAAGTAGCAGAGAGATGAGAGCAAAGTGTGTGAGTGTGTTTGTGAAATATTGTGTTTTGAAGAATCAAAATGGAAGCATATATATAACACTTAGTGAGGAAAAACAAATAAGGTAAAGAGGAAATCACAGTTCGTAAAACAAAGGTAGTCAAATAAAACCAATCAGCCAATTAGGGAATCAATTCCTATAGAGAAATCCGGAAGAGACCCCTTAAATTGAGGAGACTCAAGTAACGGCCAGAATTGGGGTTCAATTAAGGAAGCAAATCAGAATCATACCATATAGGGAATTAGTAAAATCCCAAACCATACTGATAATTACTTAAGGAAAGTATAATCAGTTAAGGTCACAAATAAGGAAACAAGTAAAAATCTCAGCAAATACTGATTTTAACAGGACAGAATTATTCAAATTCCCTAAATAGAAATCAATTAAGACTGGTTCACAGAAATAAATATAATAACGGAACAAAACTGAAGAAATCAATATAACAAACAAAACCATCCAGGGTTGAAGAATATATATGAGAATCAGTCAAGATAGTGAAGAACACCTAGTTTAAACACTAAAAAGTTAGGAAAACCTTTGAAGAAAAGTCTGGGACGAACCCTGATTTCAGAAAGAGTGAATAAAATCGAAGCAATTAACTAGAACATGGGATTTTCAAAAGAAAACACCCAATAATACTCGAATCCTTTCAGATCTACAAAGATCTTAACAGATTCAAAGACTAGTGAAACTATGGTTTTCAGAAACAGTACAGGTAAAAGAAAATCGGTCAAAAACTATGGATTCGCATTAGAAAATAAGAGAGAACCCATACTCACAAACGAGAAAGGCCACAGATAGGCCTATAGACAAATTATGGCAAGAACCAGGTTGAATTTCCATGAGATTCTCTCAATGATCTACGTAATCAAATAGCTAGGGGGTATAGGAGGCTAGCATTGGTCGGAGAATGCTCAGAATCTCCATAGATAGGAGCTTTTCACCGGTGACGGCGATTAGGGTTAAGGGTGAGTTGGGAGAGAATTAGAGAGGTTAGGCAACCAGTGACGGCAGAAAAAATGAAGAGTGAGGGGGTTAGGCTTAGTCTTAGGATTACAAAAGGTAAGAAATAACGTGGACCGTTGATCTTAGAGATCAACGACCATGATTAGGCGAGGTTTTTGGGTCGGGTAGGCACAAAATTGGGCTTGAGGGCTTTGGGCTGTTATTTTTTTAATGTTTGGGCTGGTGTAATGGGTTAGGTCCGAGAATTAAAAAGGGATTAAAGGACTATTTGTTAAATACCCAATTAATTAGTAAAAATAATTTATAAAAATAATTAGCAGATTATAAAAAATGATTTTCATGCATAAAATGAGTTAAAATAATTACTCAACATTATAAAAATATAATAAGCTATTTTCTGGTGAGATAATGTAATAATGCATGCATGGGCTGTTATTGCAAAATTATTGCAATTATAACCCAAAAAATGTAAATATAGCTATTTATGAAATAATTAGGCTTAGTATAAATATAAGTAGTGAAATTGGGTCATAAAATTGT
>ML332908.1:0-27438 GCA_005239505.1 Nicotiana paniculata
AAAATGCACGGTATATGATGCTAAAAATCATGAATTCTAGCCACGCATCAGAGATTCTCAGGCCATGACATGGTGTCTTCCGACTATGAGGATGATGATTTTAGACTATGACGCCTTTGGATAGGTTGGCGATATTTCAGCCCATGAGATGCAGTAATATGATGTCAACAAGACAAGGCTTAGTCTTGTGAAGTGGAGGGAAGAGCTTAGCCCGAAATAAGAGCAAAGTAAATAATGCCAGAGAGACAGCGCTTAGTCTCGGCGAAAGAATGTAAATTGGAGGCAGAGCTTAGCCTCATGCAGGTATGGAGACAGAGCTTAGTCTCATGCAAATGAAGGAAGAGATTAGCCTTATGCAGATGAAGGCAGAGCTTAGCCTCATGCAAGATATAGAGGTAGAGTTTAACCTCATGCAAATGAAGGAAGAGATTAGCCTTATGCAAATGGAGCCAGAGCTTAGCCTCATGCAAGATATGGAGGTAGAGCTTAACCTCATGCATGATGTGGAGACAGAGCTTAGTCTCATGCAAATGAAGGCAGAGATTAGCCTTATGCAAATGGAGGCAGAGATTAGCCTTGTGCAGATAGAGGCAGAGCTTAGCCTCATGCAAGATATGGAGGTAGAGCTTAACCTCATACAAAATGTGGGACAGGACTTAGTCCCATGCGGATGAAGGAAGAGATTAGTCTTATGCAAGGGAAGGCAGCATTTAGCCTTATGCAGAAAGTAAAATAAATAGTAGATAGTAGCAGAATTTCTTAGCTGGTAGCAGATTTTGATAACGCGATTTGTGAGGATTGTGACTTTGCGGCATGTCTATCCTTTGTCCCTGCATCCAAAAAAAAATCGTGGGTTTTGTAGATGGGGAAGGTTGATTCGTGTCCCTGCTGGCTTTGCTTGGTCTGATGATCCCGTTTGCATCATCGGGGTAGCGTTTGTCTAAACAGAGTTACCTTACAAGCAAGCATGCATAGTTTTGTAAAGACATAGTAAAAATGTACTTTAAGAATTTTAGATAAACTGACAATCGTGACAAGATCTGAGACATTGCAATCTCTTTTGCTATGGAATTTTGAGGGTCCTCCTCAAAATTCTGCCCCAGTTAGATGGATTGACATCTCTGACTTTTGTACATGCTGCGATCGGCTGAACTTGCTTCGGAATTTTGAGGGTCCTCCTCAAAATTCTGCCCCGGTTCCAATTGTGGGGGAAATAAGATTTTTATTGGTTTGTGACCGAATCCACAGGCCTGCTTACGTATCCCCTCTTAAACGGGAATCAGGTCGAGCGTAGTTCAATTTACATTATTTGAGAAAAGTATAAAGAGTTACACATAGTATCGCTTGATTACATCTGAATTGATCGATTTTGGCCAGACTTCTCTGTCCATTTCTGCAAGTATGAGAGCTCCTCCTGTCAATACCCTGTGAACCATGTATGGACCCTGCCAGTTGGAAGAGAATTTCCCTTTGGCTTCATTTTGATGCGAAAAGATCTTCTTCAACACCAGCTGCCCCGGTGTGAACTGTCTAGGCTTGACTCTTTTATTGAAGGTTCTGTTCATTCTGTTCTAATAAATTTGTGTGTGACACACTGCATTCATTCTTTTCCCGTCTATTAGGGCTATTTGCTCATAACGACTCCTTATCCATTCAGCGTCGCTGAGCTCAGCTTCTTGTATGATTCTCAATGAAGGAATCTCCACTTCGGCAGGAATAACAACTTCTGTACCATAAACCAGAAATTAAGGAGTTGCCCCGGTTGATGTGCGGACTAAGGTGTGGTATCCCAATAAGGCAAATGACAGCTTTTCGGGCCACTGTTTGTGATTTTCTACCATCTTTCTCAGTATCTTCTTGATATTCTTGTTGGCGGCCTCAACGGCTCCATTCATATGAGGTCTATAGGTTGTGGAATTCTTGTGATTGATTTTGAAAGTCTCGCACATGGCCTTCATCAGGTCACTGTTGAGATTGGAAGCATTGTCGGTGATGATTGATTTGAGAACTCCGAACCGATAAACAATCCGGTCGCGGACAAAGTCTGCCACGACTTTCTTAGTCACTTCTTTGTAAGATGCTGCTTCGGCCCATTTTGTGAAGTAATCAATATCTACCAAGATGAACTTGTTCCAATTTGAGGTGGTGGGCTCGATCGGACCGATGACATCCATTCCCCAGGCGGCGAATGGCCAAGGTGAGCTAGTTGCATTGAGCTCATTCGGTGGTACTTTTATCATATTTGCATGTACCTGACATTGGTAGCACTTCTGAACATACTGGATGCAGTCTGTTTCCATGGTCATCCAGAAATAACCGGCTTTGAGTATCTTTTTGGCCAAGAAAAAACCATTCATATGCGGGCCGCAGGTCCCAGCATGTATCTGTTCAAGTAGCTTAGAAGCTTCCTTTGCGTCAACACATCTCAGTAATCCCAAGTCGGGAGTTCTCCTGTATAGGGTTCCTCCGTTGTGAAAGAAACTGTTGGACAACCTCCGAAGCGTACATTTCTGTGTATGATTCTCATGCTTTGGGTACTCCCCTTTTGCCAAGTATTCCTTGATGTCGTGGAACCAAGGTGTCCTGTCTACTTCTTCTTCAACATGGGCATAGTATGTCGGCTGGCTATGGATCTTCACTGGAATAGGATCAATGAAATTCTTGTCTGGATGTTTTATCATGGATGACAAGGTGGCTAATGCATCGGCAAATTCGTTCTGAATCCTGGGGACGTGCCGAAATTCTGTCTTTGTGAACCTCTTTCTCAATTCCTGCACATGGTGCAGATATGGCAATATCTTGGAATTCTTGGTAGCCCATTCTCCTTGTACTTGGTGCATAAGCAAATCTGAGTCATCGATTATCAGCAACTCCTGAATATTCATGTCGATGGTCATGTTGAGCCCTAGGATGCAAGCTTCATACTCTGCCATGTTGTTGGTGCAAGGAAATCTGAGTTTAGCAGATGCCGGATAATGTTGGCCAGTTTCCGATACCAAAATACTCCAATGCCGACTCCTTTGAAATTTTCCGCTCCATCAAAGAACATCCTCCAACCATCATAGGATTCAACAATGTCTTCTCCTATGAACAATACTTATTCATCGGGAAAATATGTTTTCAAGGGTTTGTATTCTCCTCCCACTGGGTTTTCTGCAAGATGATCTGCCAATGCCTATCCCTTGACCGCTTTGTGAGTCATATAGATGATGTCGAACTCACTCAGCAGGATTTTCCACTTAGCCAACTTGCCAGTGGTCCTGGGATTCTGGAAAATATACTTCAAGGGATTCATCCTTGATATGAGATATGTTGTGTAGGCACAAAAGTAGTGTCTCAGCTTCTGAGCGATCCAGGTACGTTCCAGTAGAGAATACCGTGCCTCGTATGGAGTTACTTGTTACTCAGATAATAGATAGCTTGTTCCTTTCTCCCTGTCTGGGCATACTTCCCCAGAACGCAGCCGAAAGCTCCATCTAGTACTACAAGGTAGAGAAATAAGGGTCTACCTGGCTCTGGCGGAACCAAAACTGGTGGCATCGATAGGTATTCCTTGATTCTGTCGAAGGCCTTTTGATAATCCTCGGTCCATTTGGTTGCAGCGTCTTTCTTTAACATCTTGAAGATTGGTTCACATATGATTGTGGACTGGGCTATGAATAAGCTGATGTAATTTAGTCATCCCAGAAAACTCACCACATCCTTCTTGTTCTTTGGTGGTGGAAGCTCCTGGATGGCTTTGACTTTTGATGGATCCAGTTCGATTCCTTGGCGGCTGACGATGAACCCAAGAAATTTTCCGGCAGGAACCCCGAATTCACACTTTGCATGGTTTAATTTCAAAAACTTCCTCAAATCTACTATATGATATGTGGCTTTCTTGGACTTGATGATGACGTCTTCCACATATACCTCGATCTCCTTATGTATCATTTCATGGAAGATAGTAGTCATACTCCTCATGTAAGTGGCCCCAACATTCTTTAGGCCGAATGGCATCATCTTATAACAATATACTCCTCACGGCGTGATGAAAGACGTTTTCTTAGTGTCCTTCTCGTCTATCCAGATCTGATGGTAACCGGCGAAGCAATACACAAATGGCTGGAGCTCATGTTTGGCACAATTGTCGATTAGGATGTGTATGTTTGGAAGAGGGAAATCATCTTTTGGACTGGCTCGGCCGAGATCCCGGTAATCGATGCAAACTCTGACCTTTCTATCCTTCTTTGGAACTGGAACGATGTTGTCTAACCATGTTGGTTATTCAACCACCCTGAGGACCTTGGCATTGATTTGTTTGGTGACTTCCTCCTTGATTTTCAAACTCATGTCAGGCTTGAACTTCCGGAGCTTCTGCTTCACTGGTGGGCACATTGGATTGGTGGGCAACTTGTGAGCCACGATAGATGTACTTAGTCCGGTCATATCATCGTACGACCATGCAAATACGTCTTCATACTCCTTCAGGAATTGTGTATACTCTTCTTTCTCTGGCGGTGACAGGTGGATGCTAATGCGGGTTCCTTTGACAGTCTCTAAATCTCCCAAGTTGATTACCTCGGTCTCGTCCATATTGGACTTAGTCTTGTTCTCAAAGTTCTCTACTTCTCTGACGATTTCCTCAGGTATGATATCTTCTTCTGAATCACTGCCCTTTTGTTGCATTGTCTCATTGCATGTCACAGTCATTGGTTCATCAAGACAGGAAATAATAATGCTTTATAGATAAAAGTATGAGAGAAAGATGATAATAATAAATACTGATTCATTGAAACATGAAAGCGATTTTCAACAATTTAAACAAATGTTTTGGAATACTGGGGATTTTATTTAAAACATAAAAATGCGAAAAGGAAATCATTAGTGAATAAAATAAGCAGTGCTTGTTCACCCTTGCTACCCAGGGACTCGCCGGGCCCTAGATGGTCTGACAGTCCAGTTTATGAGGAATGATCCCTTGCTCACGGCTTGGATGGTAGGGCCTTCCTCCTCCTCCTCAACGATGAACAACAACCCATATCCTCGTCTTCCAAGAATAAGTTCCTTAAGGCTGCTAATGCTTCCTCCTCCTTTGGTCCCCCTATGATGTCGGTTTGCTGGAAATTCTGTTCCAGGTGCGGTATGGGCTGCTCTAATAGATAGTAAGAACCGTGCCATGGTGGCGTCCAGTCATCGTACTCTTGCCAAGTGTATTGTTAGCCTAGGTCAAAGGTAGTGTCGTGGCGCTTGAGCCGTATTGGCTCGTAAATGCCTTGAAGATTCTTACCGAGACCCTTGCTGGGTTTGTATCCGCTCCAATTCATTATGCTTTCAATCTTACCACTCCACCACTTATCCTTGTCTATTGCATTGACCCGCTCGATGTGGTGGTAAGTTTCTCCACCAAGCCTTCTTCTACCTTCAATTACCGGGATAGTCTGGCGGTTGTAGATGGGGTTGATCCCATCCCCATGGATAATGACTTCCTGATGATTCCACTCGAATTTTACCGCCTGATTCAAAGTCGAGGCCACAGCCTCAGCGGCATGTATCCATGGTCATCCTAGTAACAGATTATAGGACGCGGATATATCTAACACCTGAATTTCAACCTCAAACCATGTAGGTCCCATCTGCAAACGGAGACTGATTTCTCCAATGGTGGACCTTTGAGACCCATCGAAAGCCTTTACATTCATGGATCCTTCTCATATTTCGTACATTCCCTTGCCCAACCTCTTTAGTGTTGTCAATGGGAAAATGTTAAGGTTGGACCCTCCATCAATCAAAACCCTAATAATGAAGTAATCTTCACATTGCACGGTAATGTGCAGTGCCCTGTTGTGACTCAAGCCTTCAGGTGGTAGTTCATCCTCGTGGAAATGAATCTTGTGATTTTCTAATACCTGCCCCACCATGTTAGCCATCTCTCCGCTTGTGATGTTGTTAGGCACATCAGCTTCATTCAACACTTTCATCAGAGCACTCCTATGTGCTACCGAATTCTGCAGTAATGATAAGATAGATATCTGGGCCAGAGTCTTGTTCAGATGATCTATGACTGAGTACTCCCTGGCTTGCACCTTCCTACAAAGGTCATCCGGTCCTGTCTCAATAACGGGAGGCCTGCTAGAAACCTGCTTGCTGGACTCTCCCAAGTTTTCGGGTGTGTAGACCCTTCCAGTTCAGGTCATCCCCTGTGCAGCACCAGCTTCTTCTACCTTGACCTTTCCTTTCCTTCTATTTTCAACTACGTAATCCCAGGGCACGACATTAGTGTTGAAAGGCAGCGTAGTTGATACTATCACTGTAATTGGTGTGGCTACCTGTACTTCAAATCGAACAGAAGTCTCCACAGGTGGTGCTATTTCAACCTCGAATGGTGCGGGCATATTTGTAGGTGGTGATATCTCAAACTCGAACGGGACTAGTGTAGTCACCTCAGTCTCTCCTGACGGTTGCATCTGCACTATGATGGGATTGAGGATAACCACCGATTTCTTGGGATCGTCACCTTCTTAGATCAACCCGATTGACCCCTCTGGGTCCCATTCTTCATCTATTTCTATCTCATTGACACCTCCACCCCTATGATCTGGGAGGGGGTTATTGCGAACATTAGGAGTAGCTTCCTTAGCTTCAATAGTTTTGTTGTCGATCAAATCCTGGACCTTATCCTTCAACGAGCGGCATTCATCGATGGTATGTCCCTTCATGCTGGAATGGTATGCACATGTTTTGTTTGGATTTACCCATTGGGATGGATTCTGTGTGGCTAAAGCAAGGATGGGAGAGACGTAACCAGTAACTTTTAGCCTTTCATACAGCTGGTCAATGGGCTCGGCAATGGCGGTATACTGTTTGGGTAGCATGTGGTCAAAGTTTGGCCGAGGTCTTGGGAATATTTTGGCGAGCTGGAGGTGACTGAAAGTGAGACGGTTGGGAGTTGTATGTGTGATAGGTAGTGGCTGGTTGGGAATATCTGGGAGAAGTGGGTTGATATGTAGGTGTAGGTGACGGTTGATATGTGGGTGGAGGTGTTTGATATGCGAGTGGAGAGGTTCGATACATCAGTGGAGATTTGGGTCCCTATGCAACCATTACTGCTCCTAACTTTATTCTTGGATATACCACTGGACTGCAGTGCTTTGTTGGTAGCTTGTAGTGCTTCAAAATTTGTGACCATCCCACTCTTGATGCCCTCTTAAATACTTTCACCCAGCTTGATGATGTCAAAGAACTTGTGATTTTCAATTACCATCAGTCTTTCATAATATTGTGGGTCATGTGCCCTGACGAAGAATTTTTTCATCTGTTCTCCATCTAGTGCTGGCCTAACCTTGGCCGCTTCTGACCTCCAACGAGTGGCATACTCGCGAAAGTTTTCAGTGGGTTTCTTCTTGAGATTCTGGATGTAAAATATGTCCGGTGCATTTTACGTGTTGAACCTGAATCGGTCCATAAAATCTGATGCCATACTCACCCAATTAGGCCACTTCTTGGGGTCCTGGCTGATGTACCAAGACAAGGCATCCCTATTGAGGCTCCTCATGAACAATTTCATCCGGATCTTTTTGTCTGTTCCAACTCCGACCAGTTTGTCACAATAGGTCCTCAAATGGACCCTGGGATCACCAGTACCGTCGAACATCTAGAACTTGGGAGGTTTGTACCCTCCGGTAGTTCTACATCAGGCTGTGTACAGAGATCTTCATAATTCAATCCTTCGATCCCCTTACCTCCTTCATGCCTTGAACTCGGCTAGTCAATTTCTTGAGTTCTTCGGCCAAGTTCCTGATAAGGGTATCCTTCTCACTGGATTTCAGTGTGTAATAGATGGGTTGAGTGGAGTGAGGTAGGGTCTCCACGTATATGGGGTTATTCTGGCGGCCTGGTGCCTGAGCATAAAGGTGATCGTTGGTGGAGTTTTGTGGTTCAGGAATGATAGGTGGGGTGCTTCGGGGAGTGTGACAGGTGTTTTGTTGGTATTGTGGTGGGATGGTTTGATTTTGTATTGGATTTATATAGTGGTGAGTTGCAGGAGCATTTTGTTTGTTGGGGGGTATTCTGAGGTGGTGCGGGGGTTTGAGTGTTCGGGTGGCTGATATCCGGAACACTAAGTGAGTAGGACAAGTTCGCTAGGTTCCGAACATGATCAAGTTCTCCTTGAAGTTTCATTAGCCTTTGTTCAAGTTGCGACATAACATCATTCTGGATCTGAGCACCACGACTGTCCGAAGCCTCTGGGTGTTCAACTGGTGTAGTGTTTTCCTTTCTGATGTTATTCAAGTTTTCCATCTTGTCCTTGCCTTTGCCTTTGGGTGGACTAGGAGGAGGATAAGGTGGAGGGCCCCTGGATCTTGTATGATATGCCGATGATGCCAGAATGCACGAACCAACCTTTGGGGAAGGGGAATAATCAAAAGAAATAAAATAAAAACAAAAGGTAACAAGTCAGTGAGGGTTATGACGAAAGTATTTGCAGCATTTAAGCACATATTGCAGGAATGTAAATGCGCATCTTAATTTGGGAGCCTCGTTGTGCCCGAGGTAGGCCTAACGACAAGTTTATTTGGAGAACTTAGATACCAAAATGCATCATATCATTAATGTAAATAGACGAATCCCAAAACGATACTAGAATAACAAATAGGAAATGAGTCACTAATGGCACTTGGCCTTATTACATTTATGAAAGCGAAAAGGTAATCTAGCCTATTTGGTCCCAAAAGGACCTTCCCCAGATTGGATATTCTTGATTCCGTCGAACAAGTTACCCAGCTCGTGCAGTCCCAGCAGCAGGTATGCTCTAGCCAGGTGTCCTCCTTCATTCCCCTCAGCGTTCTGGCAATCCTCGATCCTTTTGATGACTTTACCCTCCAATTCCACTATTCCTCGCTCCAGATATTCCAGCTTCCTATTGGAAAGGACATCCATCTCTTTCCATTCTTCGATCAGCCTCTTGTTGGTTTCATGTATTTCCCGGTGCTCGTTCTCGGAATCGCGGATCCTTCTGCACAGCCGGTTGTACTTGACTTGAGCCTCGGCACCCTCGTCTATGATTCTATTGCCTCGCTGATTTCCGGCCTCACTATCTCGTCCAAGTTGTCTTCCAGCGATGCCTGGTAGAAAGGTGCACATCCTGCACGGTACCTGTCTGGTTCAATAGTATTCTTCTCTATGATGATTTTGCAGTGCCACATGTGTTGAGCTTGGCACTTGTAGGGGACGTCGTCGTCCAAGAAATCCGCTCTAAAGTCCCATCTTGGCAACCTTGGTACAACTTGTTTTCTGCCTGCCTGCCTCATGACTCGGAGAGGAACATAGGGATATATACCTCTCAACCCAATCATCACTAATTATGGTGCATCCCTGGATCTGATGATAAATTCTTCCGTCGGGAACCACTCGAACATCCATTGCACCTGTTCATCCGTCAGATTATCAAAGAATTCCACCCACTCCTTGGCAGTTTCCGACTGAGCAAATCTGTCTGGAATGTAAGTCATCTGCTTGGGGTGATGGAAAGCAATGTGATCATTCCAAGCCCTTCGTAGATGTTCTTGGCGATATTGGCCCTTTTGCAGGTGTTCTAGGAGCCATAACTGCAGCAACAGGTTGCAACCCTCAAAATGTTTAACTCCTCTTTGACAATGCTCCAAGGCTCGGTAAATATCAGCTAAGATCATAGGGACAATGTTGAAGGTTTGCCCGTCGATACCTTCCATCAAGGCCCTGGTTAGCATGGCTAGCATGGTATGAATCCTTTCCTTCTCCGTCGGGAACACTATCAAACCCAAAAAGCACACAATAAACACGAATACCCTACGGTGGATGTGACCCAGAGACGTGATGGCAAACTCGTGATGATAGGTACGGTATGATTTGTTGTGATCGTATCTTTCATACAAGTACTCGAAAGGTATGTAATATTGTTTCAAACACTCCAATTCAGCATTCTTCTTCAACCCTATCATTTTCAGAAAACTTTTGCTCGTGCGGTTCTCAGGTACCAAGAGCCCAGGGCTTTCCCAAGCTATCCTAGCAAGTCCTCCTATTTCTTATAAAAGCAACGTCATTTCAATATTCCCAAAGCGGAATACAGGTCTTTCACTATCCCAAAACAAAGTGGCAGCCTCAATCAACATATTGTTTGGTTGGATGTCCAAAAGAGAAGGTAAATTGCCCAGATGCTTCCTCACGTGTTTCTTATCACTTGAAGTAAGGTCTTCCCACCAGTTTAGGAGCATTGGTGGGATATTGCTGACCATACCGAACTTGAGGACCTCGTGCCTCATTTTTTGTAAGACAAAAATGGTTAGGCCCTTTCCTCCACCAGACTCGACTATTTATACACTTATGATTAACATACAGACATTTAGCTCTCCAAATTAATGCACAGAACGTGATCGTGTCCGTTGGGATTATGGAAACCCCGGTGGACTTTTGGATAAGGCTGTCTTAAAGGGTTATTGTGCGGACGACACATTAACCCGGCTAGGTTTGACCATGATGCATGCACAATATAACAAGAGTAAGGCTTCTATGGGGTTTTAGACCGGAAAATCGAGCGGACAACTCGAGGGGGAAAGGCACAGAACCATCGACTGCACTGCTGATCGACTGGTTTTACCGCAAATAAGCCTTTTCGAATTTAGGCGTGATATAAATAGGAAGAGCACAACCACTCATCAAGCGTTGCTGTAGGATTTGTTTAGGCACGAGTGGAGTATGATGTTGAGCATGATTATGCAGCAATAAATAAGCAATAAAAAACATGTTGTCATGCATTTGCACATTATGAAAGCGATAAATACAACAGTTATAATTGGAAACGGTTACAGAAGAAAATAAAGAAACATGTCAGTTTCATTTTGGGAAAATAAATACTTGGGGAAGTAAACAATTAATTTCACACAACGGGGAAGGGGAAAGGGTGCAAGCATTACCAAAATAAAGCACATATAGACAAATTCACAAAGCGGTTTATAATGGTAAAAACCTAGAATCCCCAGCAGAGTCGCCATGCTGTCGCGCCTCCCTTTTTTCCTCTCCTTTTGGATTAGTCAGGGTTTTTGAAATTATTGGGACAACTCATTCCTTTTGGGAAAAGGTATGTAAGGAATTTAAAGAGTTGACACCTAATGAATTAAGGTGTGTTAGGGCACCAATTACGGGTCATTTATAACACTAATTGTATAACCAGAGATTGGGTAAGGGCTTGAAGTTACTTCAAGGGGAAGGTGTTAGGAACCCCTCGAAGTCCACAACTGTGGGTCCCGGCCAAAATTACTTTATGAATTAATCAGGTGCAAATAAGCAGTCTAAGCACACATATGTAAACAAGTAAAGGTTTTAACATATTAGCAGTCTAAGCACATATATGTAAACAAGTTAAGGTTTTAACAGATTAGCAGTCTAACCACACATATGTAAATGGGTGAAAGGGGTCCTAAGTTATTTATCGTATAGGATCATATCCATGAAATGCCCGGTAATCACTCCTCAATGAGAGGCTACACGTTGCATTAGCGCACAGGTCATCATATCCTTTTACTACCCATTATCCCACCCTTTAGCGGTTTTTAAGAGAGTTTTTATTAACGAACTCTAAGCGTGTTGTTACCCGTCCCTTCCTTGTGGTCCCGGAGGAGTTTAGGACCTCTAAATCTGGGCAGTTCTAGACAACCCCTAAGGTATTCAAAAGGGAAAAATCTTGGCGACAAACAAATAACAAGTAGGACAAGCAGATAGGTGAAGAAGCAATTAAGAGGCTCATGTTTACCTCCACATGCAATGCAAATAAACAGCACGTCTCAAACACAACTTCAGGTAAAAAATTTTTTAGAAAGAAAGAGAATCCTAGGACAGGATTTCTAATGCAGATTTGCAGAATTTAAAGCCTATAGACATGATTTCTACCTGGCTTTACCCACAGTATCATACAACTACCCTCCCTTCTCATTAGTCGCCCCAATATCTGTTTACAAATGATTATTACAGGCCAGAATTGAATAAATTACACAAATGAAAAGTAAAATTAGCTATAGGGAGCCTGCAGTAGGCCCAAGGCAAACCTGGGAGTACTAGGCCTTCAGTAATCTCAAATGCCAAGGATTTCATAGCCAAGTTTGTGTCCAGGTGTGTCAGGGTTCCCTAAGGACCTCAAGGATCTCGGGCAGTGCTCACACCTAGATTTTTTCACAATAAGGATTAAGTATGTGCAGTGTGGAATGGCCAGCACCAGTGTGCCAGAGTTCGGAGGAATCTCGAAAGGATCCCAAGGCAGTGCACACACTGGAGGGGCAGAACCTAGGGACTTAGGAATAAAGTGGGAGTGCTTGACATATTTTTAAAAGGTTTTGACAAGAAAACAGTATTGAAATGAATCTATAAGAAATAGGTTTTCTAAAAAAAAGTAGAACTAATTTAGTAGTAAAAGTAGTTTGAAAACAATGTCCACACTTATAGAAAATCAGCAAACAACCTAATTGGCTACAGAACAAACAGGTCCAACAGTACTTAACAACGAATTTCACACAGGGGTTATATGAATTGGGGACACATAGAATACACATCAGTGTATAGTGGCAGCACATAAACAACATAATGCATAGAAGTTTTCCAGAGTTTTATAGGATTAAGAAGTTAGTCATACAGTTGGTGGTAGAGACATAGAGCAAAGATCACAGAATAATCATGTGGAAATCATACTGGTCCAGTTAAGCATAGAGCTAGAGTTACTTTGGGATACTAGACACCTTAGCAAAGCAGATTAAACCAGAACCTAAGTAAACCGATTAGGCAAACAATCATAAGCATTCCTAATTCAAACATGCTGACATACTTAACAAGTAGATTGAAACATGCTGGATAAAACAGTAGGTAGAATTAGATATACTAATCACAGTTTTAACAGAACTAAATTCAGACATGCTAGGTGAAACAGTAATTAAGCAATGTAATTTAGACATGCTAGTTACATATTGAACAACAAGATAGTAAGCAGGAACAAGACTGGAAATCAATAAATTAAAGCAGCAATAGAACACATAGAGTTTGGAATTTGAAATTGAATCAGGACATACCAGTTAAGGAGGGAAAAAATAGAGTATAGAGCAAAAGTTGTATAATAACTAGTCTTGGCTTACAGCCGCTAGAGCAGTGAAAGTTGCAAGTAACATAGAAAAAGAAAGAGAGCCTTTTAAGTGTAAGAGAGTTTCTTTGAACTAGTGTTCGTGTCTGGTAGTGAGAATAGAGGAGATTATATATAGTAGTTAGGAGCAAAACAGAATAAGGTAAAGGAGATCAATCACTCAGCAATTAAGGAAATCACTGAATCAATTCACACGCCAAATCAATATAGTCTTCCCTTAATTAAGGGTAATTACCCAACGGTAGGGACATGGATTAATTAAGGCAAGAGGTTCATATCATACCAAATAAAGGAGTACAAAATAAAATAATCAGGGGTCTAGTTAAGGAAAGAATCATGTAAAGGAATCAGTAAATATATAGGCAATCAAATAAGGTAAGAATGACTAATTAAAGTCGTAAACAGGGAAACAAGCAAGACTTAGGCATACAAATCAGAGCAAATCAATCAGCCAAATTTCAAAGTGACAATGATTTATGGAAAGAATATATCAACCCCCATAAATAAACTAAGTAAAAGTTCATAAACATATAGGGATTAGCCGGAAAACTGATTCGAACCCTAATAGAGATTAGAGGGCAAAAATCACAGAGTACTGGATTTGACAAAGGAGAATCGCGTAAGTCAAAAATACAGAGTGAATCAATACGACTCGTAACACTGAAAGACTCCAAGTCGAAGCAAAAAATTAGAAAATCAGAGTTTCACATAAAATCGACTAAGGCTTAGGCGACCTTAGCATAAATCAGTCAAGAACACTTAAGAACAAACGATTAAGCATTTAAAAATCAGAAAACCCTTTGAGAAAATGACTTATAGTAAACCCTAGTTTAGGAAAAACGGGAAATCAGCTGGAAACAAAAAACTTTCAAGAAAAACATGTGAGATACGTTTGATTCATCTCAGATCTGTACGGATCTGAGAAGGGAGATAAAAATTAGGGTTTTAGAAAGCATAGCAGAGATGAGAACATAGGCTTGGAAAATCATAGATTCGTAACAAAAATAAGAGAAGATCTTACTCAAGGTCGAGCAAACAGCCTGAAACAGCCGAGGAATCGAAGGTGCAAACCAGAACCGCCTAGGTCCCTTGAGATCTTCTCAAGGATCTAGGAAACTGATGAACCACAGCAAGTAGGAGGCCAGTATAGTCCTGAGATGACGACGAAACACCATAGAATGGAGGTATAAGCCGGTGACGACGCTTGAAGATTAGGGTTGAGGTAGAGAGCGTTTGAGAGAGAAAGGAAAGGGTGACGGCGGGGTGAGAAGAGGGTAATGAGGTGTAACCACATGTCGGTATCAAATATTCTAACGAAACTTTGTAGCTTTCAAATTTGGACTAGTCTCGTATGCCACCCGACATTGCCTCGCTGGAATAATTGGTACCGACAAATTTCGACCCATTTGGACTCCCCACAAAACTTTCAGATCTGAAGGTGTTTTTGATGGAATCTTAAAAACAAGAAACATAAATAAAAAATTTATGGGGGTAGCCAAATTTAAAGGTGGCGTTGGTGGTAGTCTGCTTAGATTTGGAGGAGGAAATGATTGTAATGGTGTGAAAGATCTAAAAATTTAAAAGAAATAATTACAGGAAAAGTTTTTCGGCAAAAACTATTATTTTCCGGCAAGAAGTATGAAAGGTTTGTCTTTCTGACCATTTTTACGCGCTTGAAAAATGTGAGAAGCACTCACCTTGCCATGTCAGCATTTTGTGTCTAAATGACACAGTAAAAGCCTAGTTAAAGTATTTAAATGGAACATACTTAAGATTGAGTGTTTAAGTAAAAAGGGTGGACAACTTTAAGGCTGACGATGTATTTGGCCAAAAGAAAAAAAGGACTTAACTAAAACGCAAGAGAGCATACAAAACATCTCCAATTGGTGGACCCAAATTCTGGGGAGAAAAAAAAAAAGACGGACACGAGATTTGAACCTTCGGGTTCAATTCTAAAAAAAAAAAAATAGAAAAAAAATACAACAATATAGATGTGGGATTTGAAACTCCGGCTTCACACGTAAAAGTGCACCTAATAGTCATTGCATCGTAAAATTATTTGAGTTTGGATCCACACATATATATTAAGTAATTTTAAAGAAATATAACTTTATTATACATGGTCTAGGGAACCAAGCATGAGTTTACGTGAACCATTCATTTCGGTCAGTTGAACCTTCTCAAACTCCTTTTTTAGGAACCAAAAAGATTTATATACTAAAATAACATATGCCAAGAAGGAACTCCAATTTTTCTTAGACGTAGCTATATTTCTATTTTTTACACACGCACATTTTATTTTAAATTAAATAAATAATTTTGTATCTAATCTCGCCTCTTTTTTTTAATCACCTGACACTTTAAGGGGATAATAAACACCCAAATTTTAGTTATGAGAGATAATAGAAACCTCACAAAATTTATTTGTGCAAGTTGCAAAATGAAAACAGAACTTTAGAAGGGTTTTTGTGTAATAACACAAGCAGGGGCGGAACTAGCCTGTTGCGTATGGGTTCGAGCGAACTCAGTCGCTTTCGTCCAATCTATGTTAATTTAAAACTTAGTAACTTAAAAGGATTAGAACCCCAAACATATAAGCTTCAAATCCTAGCTCCGTCTCCGAACACAAGACGCTAGTTTATATACCAAACCAGGCCTTGAGACCATCCTCTGCTCGTTTACCTTCTTCTGAGTAATAGAGTCGTAGTAATTCCAAATTAGGAAATGGCTTAAACTGCAAAGGATGTTTATCAGTAACGAGCTCTTCTGGTGCTTCTATTATTTTCTTGGGAAATGACATTTGTGCTGTTGAAAATCTTTCTTCCTTTCCCTTCATTATGACTCGATGTACAGCTGAATATATTCTTCCATTGCTCCATGCCTGATCGCAGGAAAACAAATTGGTCGTGCACTAACGTTTAGAAAACAGTGGGGGAAAAGGCAGCAAAGTGCACTAAGTTTTCGTTATGCGCGGGATCTGGGAAGGGCTGGACCATAATGGTCAATGGTAAGCCGTCTTACCCTGCATATCTACAAGAAACTATTTCCATGGCTTGAACCCATGACCTCCTGATCACATGGCAGCAACTTTACCAGTTACGCCAAGATCGTCCCTACTTAAAAAATAGTAGAAAAATAAAAAAGAAATTAAAACAGAGAGGAAAAGGAATTGACCCTAAGTCCTTCACCAGCCATGATGACAAAAGAAGAAGGGGGGAACTGAACAGAGATCCAATTTCCATCCTTGGTTTTGACCTCTAAACCATCAACATGATTTTGGTGAAGTATAGTGATGAAGTCAAGGTCTGTATGATCTGAAACACCAAGTGTAGACTCCTCCAATCTCGGCACTCTATATTTGTTCACTCTATGGAGGAACAAAGTGTTAGATTGACTGTAAAAATCGTAGCACTTGTTCACACCATAGCTTTCAAATACCATCCTGCACAAAATCTCATAGAACTCTGCTAGTTTCTTTCCATAAAAATGGAAGGTTTCACTAACCAAGAATGTCCACAAGAACAGAGATAAACAAAATTAATCAACAATTTCATAGACAAGATTGAAATGACTGCAAGATCTAATAAGTTGAGTAAAATAAACATTAATTACCAAATGTTTAAATGGTGATGTTTGATCAAACATGATGTTTAACTAAAAATGAAAGACTTTTGTCACGTACCAAAATTTTCCTTAACACTTATGATTTTAAAGACATTTTAATTTTTCTATGATATAAGAGCATGTCATTAATGGTAAAATGAAATACTGCCTTGTAATAGGCTAGGGTCAACTGCCAACGTATTGTCGGCTCTAATCCAACCTTTGGGCCTCGGTTTCATCCTTTTGGACTTTAGTGCAAAAAGTGCCTTACCAGTTGAATTTTTGGTTTCGCCTTATATATTTTTAAATAATTTTCTCCTTCCATTTCGACGTGAGATTTTGCTAATGCAAGCTTCATAGCCAACCCCTTTAAAGTTCAACCGCCAATGTTTGGCGAGGAAGTTTAAAGCTAAATAGCTTTTAAACATAAAATTTATTATACCAATAGTTTATTTTGAAACAGACTAAAAGAGAAGGAGTTAAGTATAAAATAAAACAGATATAGTAGTAAATATCATGAGGTAAACATTTCGTGAAATACCAGAAATGCTGATTTCCTGAGGGCCACATGAGATTAGTGAAACCTTGAACAACTTGTAGATTTGTTGCGTTCTCAATTCCCATGCTTTCATAGAGAGGCCTTGACCTATTTGGTGGTAGGTAACCAAAATAGGGTATATTAGAAATATTTTGGCTTTTGATTTTACTGGGGAGATCAAACAACTCTGGCAATACTTGGAAAATTGAGTTGCTTAGCTCTTTAGAAATTTTATCATATGTTGCCACAAAACAACCATACGACTCGAATGATTGTCTAACTTCTTGGCATGCTGCAATCCAAGAACTTGTTGCTGGTTTTAGATTTTCTTCAGCAAGATATATACTAGGAATCTTGGACATATTTTGGGAAGCCATTGACGAACTTTTCTCATATATCCTCCTTTTATAATTTATATTATAGTAATCAAAGTTGTTCAAGAGGTCTCATTTAGGGCGTGTTTGGTGTGATGCAAGTTATTTTTTGAAAAAACAAAATCAAATAATAAATTATTTGGAAATTTAAGGAGGAAAAAAACTTACTTTCACTGTTCAGATTTTTGTGGCAATATTTTTTTTTTTTTAATTTGTTCTATAAAGAATGATGGTGTTCTAAATTTAGAAATAATTTAATTTAAACTGCTTATTTTACCTTTAATGAGAAGCTTTTATTGTCACACAAATATTCATGAGTTATTTAGATCACAAGTTTCAAAAGTCTTTATCTTTTATTTAAACTCAATATTAATTTAAATTTTGACGCATAAAGTAGAACATATGGAGTATTAAAGATTAATAATGACACTATTAACAAATCAAATAGTGTTTCGATGAGACTTTTGAGTTGTAATAAGGAGTCATTTTCTCCAAATGACAATATTGTTTACTAAACAAGCATGTATAATGACAACAATTTATACCAGACGCACCTTAGTCACATGAAATAATTGAAGTTGAAATAATACTATTGGGGAAAGGTAAGAGTTTAGCCCCATGGGGGCACTATTTGGTATTGATAAGTGACCTCCACGTCACATCTTATCTCATAATCTATAGGTAAAGCTTTTTGATAATGCACAACATTTTGAAAGGGAAAGCTTTATATCTTTCCGCTCCCTCCTTAGTGGGTTACCCATATTTCATGTTTGAATCATGAAAATTTAATAACCGTTGGATCTTTAGTGCGAACGGAGTTTCATCCATGATCTTTGGGTTAGCTTGTGAATGGAAAATGAAGGGTATTTGTCCTGCAATAAAAGAAGGAAAGGAATTTAATTATTGGGTATAAATAGAAAAATATCTTTTACTAGCTCTTAATGAGTTGCGAAAGTATGCCTTGCTGAAGAATTGAGAGAGATAGGTGAAGAAGATGACATACAGAGAAGAAGAAGAGAGAAGGAAAGCTCAGTTGAGCAACTGTTTCAGTGAGCTTTTAAGAATAATGAAAATGAAAGATACACGTGAGTTATATACACTAACTTCTCTTAGTTGTCACTAACTTATTCTCTAACTAATTAACTTCTCCACTAACTACTTGCTTATCTATTAAACTACTTAGAAATAATACAAGGTTCAGCTCCTTCAAGTCTTGTTACTCTTAATACTCCCCCTCAAGCTAGGTGGTGCAAACACATTAAGCATCCCTAGCTTGGAACAAAGATATTCATGCTGAACTCTGCTTAGCCCTTTGGTTAGCAAGTCTATTGGTTGCTCTTTGGAGGAAATGTACTCAGTTCTTATCAGCCCCTTTTATATTTTTTCTCTTACAAAATGGTAGTCAATCTCTATAGGCTTTGTTCTCTCATGGAACACTGGATTGACTGCTATTTGCATTGCTGCTTTGCTGTCAATGTGAACCTCAACTGGAAATTCTACTTCTACTCCAACCTCTTTGAATAGTCCCAAAATCCATGTTAACTCTGCAGTTGTAGAGGCTAGACTTCTATATTCTGACTCAGCTGAGCTTCTAGAAATAGTGCTTTGTTTCTTGGACTTCCAGTATATTAGTGAATCCCCAAACTTGACAAGAAACCATGTTACAGATTTTCGAGAATGTGGACAGGCTGCCTAATCAGCATCACAGTAGGCTGTGATCCTTTTGTCTGCTTTACTTGACATAAGTACTCCTTGTCCAGGATGATTTTTTACATACTTGACCCCTCTTAGGGTAGCTTCAAGATGTGATTTCTTTGGTTGATGTAGAAACTGACTTAAGGTCTGCACACTGAATGCAATGTCTGGTCTTGTTATGGTTAAGTAGAGTAGTTTTCCTATAAGCCTCTGATAAGAGCTTGCATCAGATAGTAACTCACCATCCCCCTGGCTTGGACCAGCCAAGTGATCATCAAACTCTTTTGTAGTGAGCTTTGCATTTGTTTTAAGTGGTGTAGAGGTTGGCTTTGCTACTCCCAGTCCTAGTTCAGAGATAAACTCCAGAGTGTATTTTCTCTGGTGCATTAAGATTCCCTGCTTGGACCTTGCAAATTCAATCCCTAAGATGTATCTTAATTCTCCTAGATCCTTAATTTTGAAGGCATGTTGCAAAGAAGATTTGGCTTCTTTAATCATTTCTAGATTGCTCCAAGTAATTAGCATGTAATCAACATAGACTAGGATGAGTACAAGATGACTTCCTGGTTCTTTGATGAACAGAGAGTGATCATGCTGACTCTGAGTGAAGCCAAACTGTAACACAGCTTCTGAAAGTTTTGCATCCCATTGTCTACGGGCCTGCTTGAGACCATATAGGGATTTGATGAGTCCGCACACCTGCTTATCCCACTGAGTCACAAAGCCCTGAGGCAGGTCCATGTGATCTCATCAAGAAGATGACCTTGGAGGAAAGCATTTGACACATCCATTTGATGAATGTGCCAATGTTGCATAGCATCAATGGAGAGAATGGTTCTCACTGTAACCATTTTGACAACAGGAGAAAAGGTCTCCTGATAGTCAATGCCTTCTCTTTGGTTATATCCTTTGGCAACCAGTTGAGCTTTAAACCTGTCAATGTCACCAGATGCCTTGTACTTTATTATGTACACCTATTTGCATCCAATGGATTTCTTGCCAGGAGGTAAGGTCACAATATCCCATGTATGATTATCCTCTAAAACAGCAATCTCAAACTTCATAGCAGCCATCCATCTAGGATCTTCGATTGCTTTAGTATAAGAAACAGGTTCAACCTTAAGAGATGAAGAGTCAATAAAGGCTTGATAATGAGGAGACATGTGATCATAGGATATATAGTTTTCCAAGCCATAAGAAGTGTTTTAATTTGCATGAAGAGAAATAAAAGCATGCATCCATAATGGTGGATGCTTGTCTCTGGCTGATCTTCTAAGAGCAGGAGGGCCAACCTGAGGTACCTCAACACCTGGTTATGAACTAGCACTGGAGTTAGTGCTGTTAGGAGAGGAAGGTGTTGGAACTGAGAAGTCATGCACAAGAGAGTTCTGGTTGGAGTATGTTGAAGCATCATGAGCACACCATTGCTCAGTAATATGTGGTAAACTAGAGGAAGATGTATCAGGAAACACAGGCTGTTTGTAAGAGGAGAACTGCTAAAATGGAAAGATATCGTCCCTGAATGTTACATCTCTGTTGACAAAAAGGGAGTTAGTTGACAAGTTAAGAAGAATGTAACCCTTCTGTGTAGAAGAGTAGCCTATGTGAACATCAATGATAGCTTTTGGTTGAAGCTTATCAGTCTCATTGACAACCTTGGCATAGCACAGTCAACCTAGGACTTTGAGGTGGCCAAGCAATGGCTTCTTCCTGTGTAGTAACTCATAAGGTGACCTGTGACCTAGCTGTGAAGATGGCATCCTGTTGATGAGATAAACAAATGCCAATACACAATGCCCCCAATACTTTAGAGGAATACATCCTTGAAACCTTAGAGCTCTGCACACTTCAAAAATATGTCTATGTTTTCTCTCAGCAACTCCATTTTGCTGAGGAGTATAAACACAGGTCTTTTGATGGATAATGCCAAGGTTTTTTAACAAGGCATGACAGACAGAATTGACAAATTCAGATCCATTATCAGTCCTAACACACTTAACCTGTTTGTCAAACTGAGTTTTCACATACATCAGAAAATCATGTAGAACAACACATACATTTGACTTGAGTTTTAACAGAAAAATCCTAGTCATTCTAGAGTAGTCATCCACTACAGTTAAGAAATATCTATTACCATTAACAGTTGCAGTATTATAGGGTCCCCATACATCCAAATATAGTAAGTCAAAAGAAGCTGCAGTTTTATTTGTACTACTGGGAAAAGGTAGTCTAGTCAGTCGAGCACATGGACAAATAGAACAGTTTTTTACAACAGAAATACAGTTTTCCTATTTTATTGAGAATATTTTGCTTAGAATTGAGGAGGACACATGACCAAGTCTTTTGTGCCATAGCTTGAGATCTACATTTGTGGGTGTTCTCTTAGTGAACATGTCTTGATTCTGTGTGGCTGCTAGTGATGTTTCTGCAACATGCTTGTTGACAGTTAATGAGCTACAAGAGGGTAATATGTAGAGGCCTTTATCTTGTCTACCAATCGCCTTCACCCTCCCACTGAAGAGATCCTGGAATATGCAAAATCAGGATAAAAGACAACCAAACACTGCAGCTCTTTGGTTACCTTTGATACAGACATCAAGTTAAACTTGAATTGTGGTATATGAAGCACATTTTTATCGCACTTTTGTCTGAGATAGCACAAGTACCAACATGCTTAACATAAGAAATATCACCATTAGGTAAGAATAATTTCTTAGAGTAAGGAGGATCAATTGTGTTAAATAGGGTTAATAGGCTAAGATCACCACATGTTGCACCTATGTCAATAATCCACTCTTGGATATTATCAGTAGCAAAGTGTGCAGTGCTTATACCTGCAGCATTGACAGTAGAAGAAGAGCTGGAAGTCTTGTTGAGAAACTGAAGTATTTGATCATATTGGTACCTAGTAAGAGCTAATGGAGCATGTGGAAGTTCCCGATTCATTGACGCAGATGGAGCTGCACCATTGCCTCCAGTGTTGCCCTCTGAAATGTGCATGTGAGATACTTTTGGAGTACAACCTGTAGTATAAATTTGAGGTGTAGAGTTCTTTACAATATTGTTTGTCTCAGAAAGCACATTGTAAGCATTACTGGCAGTGGTAGGTGCTCCCCCTTTCTTCTTGTATTTGTAGTCAGATGGATAGCCAATGATCTTGTATAAATTCTCTTTCCTATGTCCCTTACGCTTGCATAATTCACATTGTATGTTATAGTTTTCCTGAATTTCTGACCTCCAGTTGGTTTAGCACTATAAAATGCTTTAGATTCATAGTGACCAGCATGTACATTAGGTAAGGGTCCGGAATGCCAGATGTTGCTACTATAGTTCTTTGACTTTCATCACTAACTAACATAACATACGCTTGATTTACTGATGGTACTGGTTTCATCATAAGTATTTGTCTGCGTGCTTGTGAACAGGAATCATTCAAGCCCATGAGAAACTGATAGAGTTTCTGTTTGTGCAAATGTACAATGAAATCCCTAGACTTAACACAATCACAACCAGGTCTAGGCACAAGTGCCTCAGCTTCATCCCAAAGGTCTTTAAGCTTGGAATAGTAAAAATAAACAGAGGAAGTACCTTGACTGAGAGTAGCAATTTCTCTGTGCAAATTGTAACATCGAGTATCATTTACCTTATCAAATCGTTCTTGTAGATCCATCCATACTGCATGTGCATTGGTAGCATATGCAATTCCACCGATTAGGTTTGGAGTGATGATCACGCTCAACTATGTATTATAAAAGACTAAGCGGGCGTTGCAAATATAATCCGGGGTATTATGCCCAGAGCCGATCCCACAGGAAATTTACGTACCAATCAAGGCTTTAGACTACGCAACTTTTACCCAATCAATTCCTTCAAGAATTTTTAATATAAATTGGTGATGTTTTACTAATTCTACTGACAATAACAATAACTAACAATTACTAACAATGTGTTGTAAACAATTATGATAAAAGTCTAAGGTTATGGTTTCCCTCGTTGGTGAACTTCCTTCTCGGATACTTCTTATAGTTTGATTAGTTGTCTCTATCAATCATGAATACTCTATCTACCATAAATCTCTCTCAAGTAATTATGATAATTTACTAGACGCACTCTCTCAAGTTACGCTAGCTAGATTGCATTACAGTTCACTTTAGATTGCACCCGAGGTATCGTTATCTCTAATCCAACCTCTAAACCCTCGGTTATGACTTTCGTCTATACTCCGGGAGTGATGTTGTTCAAACAACTACCTAAATATGCACTCTCTCTCAAGTAGATCAATAATAAATAGGAACAGCTAATTGAGGGCCCTTCAATCAACTACAACAAGAACGTAGTTAAACAAATAGAGATTAATCAACCAATCAAAACTATATTAATATCACAATAAGTTTATCTCCCAATGGGTTCCACCAAAACACCTAGATTAATAGAATTAGCTACTCATATTCATAAGAATCAATTCTAAAATAACTTGCATAAAAATTGAACTACAAAATAATAAATAAGAGCTATAAAAATCAATGTTTGCTTCACTGAGTAGTAATCCACAAGTTTTTCTCACTTCAATGGCTTCCTCCTGTTCAAGTTGTGTTTTTGGGTCTATTTATATGTTTGGGATAAACCCTAAACATGTAGGAGACTTCTATTCCAACTGGGAAACACTTAAAACTCTTTAAACTCGAAATTGACCGGACCTCGGGACCCAGGCGTTTGGGCTCAAAATCTCTCTTAAAGCCAGGGCAGACCTGGCTTTAGGGGTCTAACACCCTACTAATGCCAGGATGACCCTGGATTTAGGGGCCAAACGCCCCACTAACGCCCGGATTGGCCTGACTTTAAGGCCAAAACGCCCGGCTATAGCCCGGGTCATTCCTCTTTGCCTCTTGAGCGTATTTTCGACGTTCATGCATCCATTTAGCTCGGTTTCCATCTCCAATGCACCTACACATGAAATAGACTCCATTATGCACATAAAAAGTGTATTTTTATCATTAACGCACATAAAATGTAAGGCACATAACATGTTAAACCATGAATTCTAGCCACACATCAATACCCCACACTTAAACATTTGCTCGTCCATGAGCAATCGAACTACACTCATGTACACAACTTATTAAGCAAATCCCTTAACACGTTATACCAAGAATTTTTAAAACAGTTTAAGCACAAAGGTGTGACATCCTCGCCTCAATAATCGACTCACATATACCATGCTTTATTCACAATCCACTCACTACTCTAACATAGAGGTCAACAACATTGCCTTTACTTAATGAATCATGTGCCCTCACCAAATCAAAGAGCTAGTTCCTCACACAATAAAATTTAAGAACACTTAGGAACTCAAGATAGAAAGAATTCACTCGCTCTTAGAAATAATATTCATATGCCACAAAAGATGCACCATAGGCTTGCTCGTGGTGTATTACTCTACTAATCGAGCTCATTCAGTCTAGGATCAATTAGGACTTTATTTGGTTGTAATGTGGGCTGCAGGACTAGGATACATTTGGATATTCTACACCTCCCTAAGCACATTAATACATATACTTTCGCATTCAACCTCAAACTTATATTAAGTTATANCAATGTTATTACCCCCATACTTCTTTAAGCACAATTACATTAAGATTCACCACATATATATTTTTCTTTCACAACAATACAAATTTATTTTTTTTATTTTTTTGTCTTTTTCTCTTTTTTTTTCTTTTTTTTTCCAAGTGACTCTTACTTTGCAAAACAGTGCATCTTTCTCCTTATTTTAATTATTCCCCTAAAAAACCAACCTACCACCCCACACTTTAACTTATCCATATTTCATCACTTTTCAGTGCTTACGAGAGGTGACAAGGTTCAATTAGATGATCGATTCAAACAAAAGGGATATGTCTTGTAATGTGGTTGCCAAAGAAATAGGATTATAGGCTCAACGGGGTTAACTACGATACATAACAATTAGGTGGGTAAAATATAGATAGCTGGCTCAACAAAGAAATGCCTATATCACTTCCAAGACTGAACAAAACTTCTATTTCGTTTTGCACACACATGGGGCAAGTTCTAGACATCAAATGCAATACACAGAATAGCATACAATCCTCACACACACTTGGCACATAACTCACTCAGGATTGGATCTATCACGACACTCCAGTCAAAGCAGTTAAGCAAATCTTAAGAATTCCTGATTTAAGGTATTTATCCTGAAGTAAAAAAAAAATTGAGCCTAAGCGTCACAACCAAAGTGCTGACTATTCTCAAGGCATTAGCACGTTTCGAGATATTACTACTATTAATCCCTCAACCATGTGATTCCTACTCCTAAAAATTAAAAACTACCTACACTCGGTTCAATTAAAAACCCTTGGAAAAGAACCATGGTCCAAAGAAAAACCAAGGGGGAATTACTACACTACTTAAAACAAAAAATCTTTTTTGGTATTTTCTCTAGACTTACTTCTTTCAAGAAAACTGTCTAGGAGATCCATCATCAGGAAGAGTCCACATATTTCTAATTAATTTTTTCTGCTTTGTTCTACTTTAAAAAAAACTTACCAACAAGAAAAGCTAAAAGCTAAAACTACTAACAAGAACGCACACTAAACAATAAATTACAACAAATATGCACAACACCCCACACTTAATCATGCAGTGTCCTCAGTGCATCACATATAGACAAAACAAGAAATAAAAGTAAGGTGCAAGAAACTCCCTGATCCAAGTAGCTTCGCCATCCTTTCCATTAGTTTTTTTTTTACTTTCCATGCTCCTTCGAGCAAATGCTTTAATCACTTTATGCCTCCACTTTGAACTTATAAATTGGATCCCACGTTTTGAATCTGCTCTATGATCATGCTCCTGGGGTGGTGGAACAAATATGCCTGGCGCAATAAAACAATGTAGTAATCTGCGCTTCTTGGCCTTTCGACGAAATGTGTACTCCCTACTTTCTGGCAGGAAGAATTCGAGAATGTAGGCATCTTGTTCTTTATCCCTCAACTCTTCAGGTGGTTCGGATAACTCAATTTGCATATCATCATCCAAACACAATGTGAAACAATGGTTGGAGTGTGTACCAACATCCTCAACACTAACGACACTAGATTCAACAAAGTATGTATCATCGATGTCCTTGGTTAACTCTAGTATCTTTTCTACCACATCAGCATCCTCCGATTTCAGTTCCAACCTAGGTGGTTCTTCAATAGATGGCCTGGCCGGCGGGTTCTCTCTTTCCTCTACGTATAGTGACTCAACTCGAGAGCCTTTGGACATACCCCTTTTTCCTCAAGTGCTAACCCCAATCTGCCAGTTCTTCACCGTTCATATCATCTAAATTCATCAAACATTCATCCAAAGGGTCCCCAACAGTCAGGGATGCATCATCTTTTTTCTGAGATCACATTCACAACATCAATAAGAGAGCAGTTGGCGAACTCACTAGGTCGCCTCATAGACTTCTGCACGTTGAAAGTGATTTCTTCATCATTGAGCCTCATCTTAAGTTCACCAGTCTCACAATCGATAAGAGCTCTGCCTGTGGCCAAAAATGGCCTTCCCAAGATTATGGGAATTTCCTCATCCACTTTTCAGTCTAATATCACAAAATCAGTAGGAAATACAAACTTCCCCACTTGAACCAATACATCATCCAGAATACCCGACGGTCTCTTCACCGTCCTATCAGCAAGTTGTAGCAGCATGGAGGTGCGCCTAGCTCTACCAATCCCCAGTCTTTTATATATAGCCAGCGACATCAGATTAATGCTGGCAAGTCACATAGATCTTCGGTGAAAGCTAAGTTGCCAATGGTACAAGGAATTGTAAAACTCCCTGGGTCAGACAACTTTTCAACAATAGGGCGCGTCACCACCGCACTACAAGTCTGAGTAAGGGTGACAGTAGGCAGATATTGGAAGTCAACTTTTCTGGACATCAATTCCTTCATCATTTTAGCGTAACCAGGCATTTCCTTCAATGCATCAATCAATGGAATATTTACCTGTATCTGCTTGAGCATGTCCAAGAACTTCTTGTACTGTTCATCCTTTTGGTATTTAGCCAGCCTCTGAGGGAATGGA
>MDKI01231050.1:0-42618 GCA_005239505.1 Nicotiana paniculata
ATATATATATATATATATATATATATATATATATATATATAGGGAAGTTAAAAAATTCAAGGTGGTTCAATATTGGCAACTAGAGGTTAATAAGGGCTGTGCGGTTTTAAAAGAAGTAAAGTGAAAAATGAAAGACAAATGTGAGTAGTGTTCAAGGAGGGTGTAGTCACTTGTATCCCAAATGCTTATCCTATCTTTTTCCTAAGCCTACATTACAAGCTTAAAAAGTCATTATGGCATCTCCAATCGGATGTTCCTAAATTGGCGGCGAATCAAAATAAGGGCAAGCTTATGACATGATATTTGTAACACTTGAAATTCTTTATTGAGAATTAGTGTATTTGTGCATTTGTCCCTTGTGTTGTTGTTGTTGTTGTTGTTGTTGTTGTTGTTATTGTTGTTGTTGTTGTTGTTGTTGTTGTTGTTGTTTTTGTTGTTGTTGTTGTTGTTGTTGTTGTAAATATGGTGATTTTGGGGTTTTCTTTCTTGTGAGGGCACATGGATTATGATGGATTGGTGACACTGATAAATTCCGAAATGAGTAAATTGAGCATATGTAGCAGACTAGTGCTTTTGAGTCACATCTTGAGGCTTGGTTGTTGTCACTTGATTATTTCAAAACTCCATTGCATTCTTGAGATTGTTTGTAAATGAGGGAGTTATTTGATTGAAGTTCACATGCCACCCAAAGCCACAAGTGGTTTGCTTCATTGGAGAATGTGATATGGGAATGATAGCGATGCTAATTGAATTTTAAATGGTAGAGCCTCATTGAGTATTTGGTTTTGATTTTCCTGAGGACAAGCAAACAATTTAAGTTAGGGGTGTTGATGAGTGGTGATTTTACCATTTTAATCTCTTTCTTTAGTTTTTGTATACTTTAATTATAAGATGAGGTAATTTATGGTGCGCATTGCTAGTATTTCAGAGATAATGAGTTTTGAAGAGAATTGAAATCAAATGAATGGAATTGAGCAAAAAAGAGTTAAAGAAGTGCAAATGCAGTCAGTGATCTCGCATCTGCGGACAATGTCCGCATCTGCAAGAAAGCGGCCATATATGCGGTATTGCTAATGTTACATTAGGATCACATCTGCGAGTCCTTCCCCGCATCTGCAGAGGTGCGTCAGTGCACATTTGTCTGCACATGCGTGAGCACTTCTACGCTTCAAAGCCCGCTTATACGGAGTAGCTAACTTCCACCAAAGGTCACATTTTTTAGTAGAGTTCTTCATTTGCGGAACCGCACTTGCGAGGATTCTTCTACAACTGCGGATAACGGGCTTCAAAACTGGGCAGATTTTCCATATCACATTTTCTCTATCCCAAACCCACAAATACGCGACCTAGCTCATTAGGAAGACATCTTTGGCAGCCTTTAGGCAAAAATACAAGCTTGGTTCTTGGGTTCTTGCACGCATAATTATGAGTTTTGATTTGAAGACTCTGGATGAGATTTTCTCACCCATTTTAAATCATTTCTTTATTTCTTTGATTTGTGTTGAATATCTAAGTTTATAGTATTTATTCCAATTTTTGAATCTTTCTTATCGGATTATTCATTATTAAAGTTTGGATAAAATATCATGTTGTGATTATGTATTGATTGATTTTTATTAGTTATGAAGTGAGTTAATTGTTTCTTTAATTATTCTTGCTATTTAATATTTCCGAAGGGATTAGATAACCTTAGGAATCACTCATTAACTTTGAATTAGTCTTGGAAAAGGTAATTTGGGTTTGGAAAGATTTATTAACAAGAACTTGAGGTGTTAACCCTCATTTTATAGATTCTACCTAGGGATAGAATTGAACTACTTGTAGCCATATTCGGGTGCAGTTAATCTCTTAATTGTTTTAGGAATAATTAAATTAGGAAGTATTATTAGTCTTTGGAAGTATTATCTGAGGCTAATTAACATAAACTCGCTCATATTTCTAAAATTGTGAAATACATTTCGTTACTTTTGTGTAATTTCCCGTATATCTATGCTTGTAGGCATTGATCATTTTACTTACTTTCTAGATTAGTTTATATTTTCGCATTTAGGTATAATATTTTCTCACCCTGTGTAATGTTTGGTTTAGCATAATAAACAATAATTCTCTTACTTGCCCAATTTCCTACATATTTTTCTCCGTGAGATTCGACCTTGACTCATAGTTGGGTAAATTATTGCATGCAACCGTGTACACTTACTCTTTGAGGAGTGGATTTGGATGTCATCAGCTACACCACCCGCTCAGCCACCTCAGGGTGGAGGTCACCCAAGACGTGGTCGTCCTAGAGGGGGCTTAGTCTAGTTGAGGTCATACTAGATGCTATGTATTACCAGGGAGGACCGAGGTCATTGCTTCTGATGCAGTGATTACATGTATTGTTTCTTTGTGCCACAAGGATTCTTCAGTATAGTTAGATCCTAGTTCTACTTATTCAAATGTATCATCATACTTTTATACTTGTATGTATGTGCCTCATGGTTCTCTTGATGCTCATGTGCATGTGTCTATACTTGTTGATGATTCGAATGTGGTAGATCGAGTTTATCGATCCTGTGTGGTCAATATTTGTGGTTTTGAGACGAGGTTGGATTTTCTATTGTTAGATATTGTGTATTTTGATGTGAACTTGGGTATGGATTTGTTATATCCGTACCATGTTATTTTGGATTATCACGCTAAGACCGTGACACTGGTGATGCTAGAGTTGCTGAGGTTAGAGTGGAAGGATTCTCTTGGTTGAACTTATAGTAGAGTGGTCTCAGTTTTGAAGGCTCAACAGATGGTTGAGAAGGGATGTTTGACATATTTAGCCTTCATCAGAAATGCTAGCGTTGATACTCTTATTGTTTGAGTTAGTTCTAACACTGAGGCAGTGTCTATTTGTGTTTCCAGAAGACTTACCGGGCATACCACCTAATAAGGATATTAATTTCGATAATCATTTGGAACCAGGCACACAACCTATCTTTATTTCTTCGTATTGTATGACCCTAGTGGAGTTCAATGAATTTAAGGAATAGTTGAAAGGGTTGCTGGAGAAGGGGTTAATCAGGTCTAGTGTGTAACCTTGGGGTGCGCCAGTATTGTTTGTTAAGAAGGATGGGTCTATGAGAACGTATATTGATTATCGATAGTTGAACAAGGTGAAAATCAAGAACAAGAATACATTGCCACACACTGATGATTCATTTGATCAACTTCAGGGTCCCAAGGCGTTCTCGAAGATTGACTTGAGATCAGGGTATCACCAGTTGAAGATTAGGGCTTCAGACATCCCTAGGACTACTTTCTAAACTCGTTTCGGGCATTATGAGTTTTTGGTGATGTAGTTTGGGTTGACAAATGCCCGAGCAGCCTTCATGCATTTGATGAATAGTATGTTCCAACCTTATTTGGATTCTTTTTTAAATTTGTCCATTGGTGATATCTTGGTGTATTTCCGTAAAGCCGAGGAGCACGAGCAGCTTTTGAAGTTCTCCAGGTGCGAGTTTTGGTTGGATGCGATGGAATTCTTGGGACACATGGTATTTAGTGACAGGATCAAGGTGGACCTGAAGAAGATTGAGGCAGGTTAGAGTGTCCCAAACCTTCTACCGCTACAGAGATCAGGAGTTTCTTAGGCTTGGCTAGGTATTATCACCTGTTTGTGGAGGGGTTTTCATATTGCAGCCCCTTAGACTAAGTTGACTCAGAAGGGAGCTCTATTAAAGTGGTCAGAAGAATGTGAGGAGTGCTTTCAAAAGCTCAAGACAGCTTTGACTACAACTCTGGTATTAGTTTTGCCTTCAGGATCGGGGTCACTTATCGTTTATTGTGATGCTTCGCAGGTTGGCATTGGATGTGTGTTAATACAAGACAATATGGTGATTTCCTACACCGCGCCAGTTGAAGCCCACTGAGAAGAACTATCCAATGCATGATTTGGATTTAACAACTATTGTACGCACGCTCAAAATTTGGAGGCATTACATATATTGCATGTCTTGTTAGGTGTATACAGATCATTGGAGTCTTCAACATATATTCATGCAAAAGGATCTGAACTTGAGTCAGCAAAGTTGATTAGAGTATTTCAAGGACTAGGATATCACTATTCTTTATAATTCGGGGAAGGACTATGTGGTAGTAGATGCCTTAAGTAGAAAAGTATAGAGTATGGGGAGTTTAGCATTTAATCCAGCTGTGGAAAGGCCTTTAGCTAAGGATGTTCAGGCTTTGGCTAACAGTTCGTGATATTTGATATACCGGAGACTAGCCGAGTCCTTGCTTGTGTGGTATCTCAACCATCCTTATTTGAGCACACTAAGGCGTGTTAGTATGATGATTCCCATTTGCTTGTCCTTCAGGACACGATGCATCGAGATGGTGCTATGAAAGTGGCTATTGGTGATGATGGTGTATTGCGACTTCAAGGACAAATCCGTGTTCCTATTGTGCATAGGTTGAGAGAGCTGATTGTTGATGAGGCTCATAGTTTTCATAATTTTATTAATCCAGGTGCTACGAAGATGTACCGCGACTTAAAGCAGCATTATTGGTGGCAGATGATGAAGAAGGTGTCACGACTCCAAATCTACACTGGCCGTGATGGTGCCTATCGTAGTACTAGGCTAGCCAATTTACTGAACATAATACAGGAAACTTTCCATTTAAGACAATAATCAATGTATCAAAATATCGCACGTTTGGTATTTCAAAATCTGCGGATAATCGAAGAAAACATCTGAACCAGAAATCACCAAAACCCGGAGTCAACAATCATGAGCAACTAAATAGAACACAGATCTGACATGGTTTCCTTAATATATGAAGTCTAGGAAAAATATAAATAGAAACAGAATGAGAGGGAGAAGGGTGGGGCTGCGAACGCCGTGCAACTACCTCACAATCTCCGACAACTGCTCCACTGATGAAGAATCGAATCTCACTCAATCCGGTCACCTGGATCTGCACACAAGGTGCAGGGAGTAACGTGAGTACACCAACTCAATAAGTAACAAATATAAATAAGGACTTGAGTGTAGTGGCGAGATTTTATAATCATGAAAATTCATATAATAAACATCAGTGGAAAACAATAAATCAAGTCAGTGATCTACGTCCCGAAAGTCTCATAAAAACTCCAGTTTTCCCTTTCCAAATTTCATATAAAACATTGGTTCAACATTTATCGTTTAGAGGCAAAAATGTAAAGAAGAGTGAAAACAGTAGTTTTTTAGAAAATAGGCCCCTCGGGCACAGTGTCACTCACCATATAAAGCCTCTCGGGCAAGCCTCTCAGTCACTTGGGGACTCATCTCTCATCAATCAGCACTCACGCTCAATGCCATATAATAATTGCTGCAACGTGCAGTCCGATCCATAAATAGTTCACTTCGCTCACTGGGGGTGTTTCAGGATACAGAGGGGCTCCTTCAGCCCAAGCGCTATATCGCTGCAGCGTGCAGCCCGATCCAATATATATAACGCTGCGGCGTGCAGCCCGATCCAATATATATAACGCTGCGGCGTGCAGCCCACTCCAATATATATATATTGCTGCAACGTGCAGCCCGATCCAATATATATAACGATGTGGCGTGCAGATCTATCCAATATATATATATCGCTGTGGCGTGCAGTACGATCCAATATATATGTATATAACGTTGCGGCTTTCAGCCCGATCCATCACTATCCTCACAAATCCGGCTCTCGGCTCGCGCAGTCATCACCCTCACAAGCCACTCGGGCATCTCACCACAATCACAAGGACTCAACCACAAAATATCTTTCATTTGTTTGAAAACAGGGTGATAAACAGGAATGAACAATGAACAAGTATAAATCATGACTGAGATTATATTTTTTTTATCAAAAGCAGTGTGAGAATAGTAGTAAAATACCCCTGAGGGTCCAAACATGTCGGCGCAAGGCCTCAAACATGGCATACAACCCAACGTATATTATAAATATCTAAAACACGGAGTATCATGTGATTTCTAATCAAATACGCAACTTAATAGTCGCTACGGGACGGACACCTCATTTATCAAAACAATATGGAATACTAGGGTTTCATACCTTTAGGTCAAGATTTCCGTTCGTTACTTACCTCATACAGGAAGAAAACTACTCCGCGATGCCTTTGCTTCTCGACTCGACCTCAACACGCTCCGAATATATTCAAAACAGATTCATATCATCAAAATACGCTAAAGGGACAAAGCCCACTCGAAAATATCCAATTTACTTCAAAAATCCCGAAATTGGCCAAACCTGACCCCCGAGCCCACGACTTTGATTCCGATAAAAATCAAAAAACTAGAATCCTTGCGCTCTCACGAGTTCATGCATACCAAATACATCAAAATCGGACCCCAAATGACCCCTCAAATCCCCAATTTAAACTCTAAAATTTCAAGCCCTTAATCTTCCAATTTAACCACTAAAACATGATTAAACAATGAGATAATTGCCATAAACACAAGATACAAAGTCCGTGTAGCTTACCTCACTGATTACAGTTGATTCCCCCTTGAAATCCCAGCTCAAAGCTCCAAAATCTGACAAAAATGGTGAAGAAAATGAGAGAAATTCGCGAAGGCAACCTTATATAGGTTCTGCCCAGCGATGTCGCACCTGCGACCAAAAATCCCGCACCTGCGGAAATTCCCTCGCAGGTGCAGAAATCTCACTTAAACCCAAAATCCCGCATCTGCGGTCCTCAGCACGCACCTGCGGGCCCGCAGGTGCGATTCAACTTCCGCATCTGCGCTCCCAGACAAGGTTCCAAAAATCTGCATTTACGCAAGGTGTTCCGCACCTGCGGCTCCCTGTCCGCAGGTGCGGCCACACCAGAAGGCCTGCACCAACAACCATTGCTGTAACTTTTCCCAACTTCTAACCTTCTAAAATCATCCGAAATCAATCCCGAGCCCCTCAAGGACTCAACCAAAAGTTTAACAAGTCATATATCTATATACCAACCTAGTCGAACCCTCGGAACGCTCAAAATAACATCAAAACACCAAATCGAATCCAAATTCAAGCCTAAGGATTTCTAAACTTCCGAAAATCGCCAATGATGTCGAAACCACCCAAACCACGTCCGAATGACCTGAAAATTTGCACACACATCCTAAATGAACTACGGACCTGTTCTAACTTCCAAAATTCCATTCCGAACCCGATAGCTAAGTTTCCACTGCCGATCGAAAATAGCCAAAAATTCAATTTCGCCAATTCAAGCCATATTCTACTCCGGACCTCTGAATGACATTTAGAACACACTCCTAAGTCCCAAATCACCTAATAAAGCTATCCGAACCACAAAACCCCCATTCCAAGATCATTTACCTACAAGTTAACTTCCAGTTGACTTTTCCTATTAAATCACAAATCTAAGAGACTAAGTATCTCATTTCTCACCGCAACCAATCTGATCCCGAACCAATCGACCCAACACAACTCAAAAGGGCTGAACCAAACATGAATGAAGCAAAAATGGGAAAAACAGGGCTAAACTCTCCGAACGACCGGTCGGGTCGTTACAGAAGGACATTGTTGGTTATGTTGCACGGTATTTGACTTGTCAGTAGGTCAAGTATGAGTATGAAAGACCTGATGGTTTGCTTCAGATATTAGATATACCAGAGTAGAAGTGGGAGTGCATTACTATAGACTTTGTGGTAGATTTACCCTGGACATTGAGGGGATTTGACGCTATTTGGGTCATTGTGGACAGACTGACCAAGTCGATGCATTTCTTTCGAGTCATGACTTTCTAAACTTCAGAGAAGTTGGCTAAGATTCATCCGTGAGATTGTCCTATTGCATGGTGTACTTGTTTCTATCATCTCGGATTGCGGCACTCAGTTTAGTTTGCATTTATAGAGGGTTGTTCAGTGTGAGTTGGGCACATAGGTTGAGTTGAGTACTGCATTTCATCCTTAGAAAAACGTGCAGTCTGAGCGAACCATTCATATTTTTGAGGATATGTTGAGAGCATGTTATATAAATTTTAGAGGCCAGTGAGATCAGTTTCTTGAATTAGGAGGGTTTGCATACAACAACAGCTATCAGTCGAGAATCCAGATGGCCCCGTACGAGGCCTTTATGGGAGCCGATGTTGTTTTCCGATTGGTTGGTTTGATCCCGAGGAGGCTAGATTGTTGGCCACAGACTTTATTCATCAACATTTAGATAAGGTGAAATAGATTAGCAGAGGTTTTGTGCTGCACAGTCCAGGCAGAGGAATTATGCTGATTGGAAGTTTCGGGATGTTTCTTTCATGGAGGTTGAGAAGGTTCTTCTCCGAGTTTCACCTATAAAGGGCGTTATGATATTTGGGATGAAGGACAAGTTCAGCCCTCAGTATATTGGTCCATTTTTGGTGTTAGAGAGAGTGGATGAGGTGGACTTCAAACTTACTTTTCCACCTAGCTTATAGAGAGTTCACCCGGTGTTTCATGTTTTTATGCTTCACAAGTATTATGAGGATCCATCATATATGTTGGATTTCAGCTCAATGCAGTTGGAAAAGCAATTGAATTATGATGAGCAACCATTGGCCCTTTTTGAATAGATAGGTACGAATGTTGAGGTTGATGGATATTGCATCACTGAGGGTTTAGTGGAAAGGTCAACTGGTTAAGGAGGCGACTTGGGAGACCGAGCATGATATAGAGAGCTAATATCCTCATAATTTTGATATTCGAGGTATGATTCTAAACCCGTTCGAGGATGAAATTTTGTTTAAGATGGGGACAATGTAACGCTCGGGCAGTTTTTTTGTGTATTTGAGTTCCGTTCTCCTATTTAATGCTTCTCGTGTTGTTATTAGTTGTTTTGTGACTTGCATGTATAATTGATTTTCTTTTGTGATGCTTTTTTGAATAAATTGGAACACTTAGTTTCATAGTTGGAAGCTTAAGTTATAAGAGTTGATTAGGGTTTGGATTTGTTGTAAATGACCTTAGATTCATGTGATGGTTCTAATAGGTTAATATGGTTATTTTGGACTTAGGAATATATCCGAATTTGGATTTGGAGGTTCCTAGGTTGATTTGGCACAATTTGCTGAAAGTTGGAAATTTGAAGGTTCTGAAGGTTCATAGGTTTGACCAGGAGTTGACTTTGATGTTATCGGATTTAGATTATTGTTATATGATTGGGAATATATTTTTTTATGTTATTTGGGACTTGTGTGTAAATATTGGTTGCATCCCTAGTTGGTATGATAGGAATCAGATTCTTGGTTGGAAACATATAAGCTTATGAACTTATAGAAGTTCAATTGATGGCTTGACAGACGATTCACAAATATAGTGATCGTGCATGTGTTTTGAGGCTTTGGGTTGGTCTTGGTAGTTTTGCCGGTCTTGTTGGTATGATTAGACGGGGTCCCCAGTTTCTCGAGTGAGTTTCGGACCACCCGGAGCTTTGTTTAATTACTGAGGACTGCTGGTGTCTGGTGTGCTTCGTGATCACAGAGCAGGTCTCACGATTGCGTAAGATTATTTAAAGCAGAGGCATTTTTGTTTATCGCGTCAACGCAAAGGGTGTCACATTCGCTAAGCTTTGTGATTAGTGGCCTTCGCGTTTGTGACATAGGCATTGCTTTCGCGTAGGAGGATGATATGCTTGGGGAAGACTAGAGCTAAGACTTCGTGTTCGCGTGGGATTGATCACACTCGTGTAGGTCTGTTGAACTTATACATCGGGTTACTGCGTATAGGGCCGTGTTCGCGAAGAGTTATCTATGCAGTGTGATTTTGTGCTCCGCGTTCGCGAGGCAGTGGCCGCGTTCACGAATGGTATCACTGGGCAGACTTTTTAGAGTTGTAATTTCGAGGGTTAGACCCATTATTTTATATTTTGAGCCCTATACTTAGAGAGGGGAGATTTTTGAAGAGGATTTTCACGCAAGGCAAGAGGCTAAATGATTTCTACTAACTTTTAATATTATATCATGTTTTCCCATGAATTATTACATATACTAATATTATTTGAAAAAGAAACTTGGGGATTTTGAATATGGTTTCAGATAGTGAAAAATGGAGATTTAAACCCCGATTTGGAGTCAGATTTGGATTACACTTTATGTTTAGACTTGTATTCTAATGGGTAGTCAGGATTCGTGACCTTTGTAGGATTTTGAGAAGCGGGCCCAAGTTGCCTTTTTGGTTGACTTTGTGCTTTTTCTTAAAGATTGAAGCTTTATAATTTGAAATCGATTCCTATAGCCTTGTTTGACGTTATTGAGTTGTTTTTGACTAGATTTGACCCGTTCAGAGGCCAATTCGAGAGGCAAGGGTTTTTTGGAGTATTGATTCTTGGGCTTTGAGATAAGTATCTTGCCTAGACTTGGCTTGTGGGTATTTTTCCTGTAGACCACGATGCTTTCTATGTGTTAGAGGTGACACACGTACATGGTGATGAGCGTATATGCGTATTCCGTGGTTATTCATGATCCAGGTAGACAATAGGCTATTATGTGTCTTGTTTTTCCATCATGCCTTCGTGTTCTTATCCATTTGAGACATGATAAGGCTACTTTGCTATGTCGAGCTATTTACCTTGATTGTAGTCATACGTTTTAGTGATGATATTATATCCGCATGTTATATCACTATCTAAGTATACTTCATAATATTATCTCACATATTGTTGTTTTCCTTGTGATACAGGTTTGAGTGGATTTGTGGCAGGTTTTTATAATTTGTTCGGTATACTGATTTCTAATACTGTGAGATATTGGCATATTGAGATTTGAATAGATTAATGACTGAAATAGGGCCATATAGTAGTGTTAATATTCATATTTTGATGAGGCGCATTCCAGGGTCCCTATTGGGATGAGAGGTATGTCTATTGAGGTGACTCGGGCGCCAAGCCATTTTGGCTGAGTTATGATGATCGTTGTGTTTTGATCCGATCGCTTGGACTAGGATCCACCCCCGCAATCAGGTGATAACCAATGTTACTTTAGGTTTTGTGAGTGCAAGCACTTGGTATGTGCTTAGTGAGGGTTTTTATGTTAGGCACCCGTATAGAGTAGAGATTGTGCATTCTTGATGATTTAACGATGAATTCATTGATTGTTGCATTAATACTATCATGCAGGCATAAAAACATATATTTTTCATCCTAGTTGGTACTTTATGTCTTGGATGATGCCTTGAGTGAATTGTTTGGAAAGCATGCCCATTATGCTGTTAATGTGATTTAGTTGATCTTACCAATTTTTGAGATGCTTTTCCTTTTGCTGTTATCATTATACAGTTACTATTATTGTTAGCTATTAAAAGTGAGTAGCGGACTTTGCCAATCTCATCACTTTTTTCAATATGAGGTTATGGTTACATCTTATAGAGTACTTGAGATCGGTTGTATGCATACTACACTCTATACTTCATGTGCAGATCCATGTGTTGCTGATAGAGCTGACTGCTAGAGAGTAGTACCCATACATGTTGGAGATTTTAAGGTAGCTCTGTTGTTCTGTTCGCAAGCCTTTGAATCTCCTCCCTTACTTTTCTTATTACTATTTATGTTCTTAAGATGTAGTGTATCGTAATTCAGACCATTGTACTTATTTATTTCATAAAGCTCATGCGCTGGTTGACACCAGGTTTTGTGATGGTATTTATGTTGTATCGCTATATTGCTAAATTATTTATCTTATACATCTTTTGAGGCTATTTAATATTGTTGTTTAAGTATAATTATGCACATTGGTTGTTGAGTTGGCAAGCAAGCGGCGTTAGGCGTCGTCACGACTTCGGTGAAATTTTGGATCGTGACACTGAAAGGATTTAAGCGTCTTCTCTAAAGAAATACCCCTAGTCCCGAATGCGTTTCCTTTTTAGGAACAGGACCAAGGAAAGTTTAATTTACCGAAATCTAAAGACTCGTGAAGGTAAAAAGTAAAAGATCAGTGTCCAGGTCCTCATACTTCAAACTCGAACACTGATGGAGTACATCCGCTAGATGGAAGTATAAAGAAGATCATCTTGAAAAAAAGGAAAGAAGAAGTTCATATAAACCTCGAAGAAGAAAGGGAAAAATCCTTCAACAAAAATCTTCTTGAAGTATATTAACTTTCAAGAATTAAATTCGGAACAAGTTCATTTTGAGTAAAATATTTTTTCTTAACTTCTCAATATTGCTAGTCAAATAATGACTCAAATCTGTATTTGGATCAATAATCTTATTCAAAGTTGATGGAAATTTCACGTATTATTTTCAAAACAAACTTTACATTCTATTTAATGATGTCTCGAGTTTTATATTCTCGCATACTAAAAAGGATATGTTATCTCATTTTATACCAATAATAAATATGAGACGTCATCTTCATAAGTGTCGAAAATATAAAGGGCTCTCTTTTATATTCACGTCAGAGATCCACGGTTATGGCTCCGTGTGATCACTACGAAGATGAAAAATAAGTAAGGTCTGTAAGACTCGACATAAATGGTAAAAGGTAGACAATACATGTACTAATAATTCAAAATACGGGAACAAAAGTTCAAAATATTCATTAATTATTAGGCGAAAAGCCTAGACATAAACAAGCAAAAAAAAGAAAAAAGAAAAGAAAAAAAAGGAAAGCAACAAAAGCCAAAAAAACAAATTTTCATATGGCAAGTCAGGATGAACTTGAAAAACGGGAGATGTAGGGATGCAATTCAATACCATCAGCTTCATCATTTTCCTATGGAAAGTCAGGATTCGCCTCCTCTTCTTCAGGAGAAAAAAAACTCACAGCTTGCCGGGCAGTCTTTCCACTACTTCCGTTTCTTTCTGAAACTCCATCTCTATATCAAAATCCCCATCAAAAGCCTCCTTCAATGTATCAAAATGGTTTTGCAAGAACATCAAGTTTAGGTCAATCTCTCGGATTGGAGTTTGAGAGCTTTATACTTTGAAACAACCTGATCTCTCTCTGCACGGAGATCCTCTATATCGGCCTCAAAAGCATTAAGAGACACCCTCAACAGGTCATGAGACGCTCGAGAAACCTCACTTTCTCGGTCAAAGCCAGGGATATCTGAGTATACTCCCGATCATGGCGAAACTAGAAATATTTTCAAGGGGTATTCAAACTTGAAAAAAGTGGAAAATTTTTTCCGGCAAAAGGGTATTCAATATGTGTTATATACCTCTAAAACGTAATATTTTGACGTGACCATCCTTGTGACCACGTGGCTTCGCCATTGGTCCCGAGTATAACTCCTTCTGAGCAAGTAGATCCTTAAGACTCCAAATCTCCTCAGTGGCTTTGGAATGTTGATCAACAAATGTACCTTCCATTTGCTTCATCTACGTTTTCATCGTTGCCAGCTACCATCCCAGTCTACTGCTCTAAAGGATGACTTCCAAACCGAGATTTTCAGTCATCAAGGTTCACTAAAAAATCCACAATGGTTTCTTCTTCGTACCTGGTAATCCTCTTTAATATCTCTGTACCAGCATATATTATTGATTATTCAAAAAGTTGGAGGGCTATTTGTTAAAAAATAGTTCTACCATGTGGACAAATCAACTATTGACATGTGGCAAACAATGCCAAATTGCATGCACAGAAACGATCTATGTATTGGAATGTGGGTATGATGATTGAAGTCGAGATAAATAGAGCCAAAACCGGAATCATTGATATCTGTTCCATCGAGGAGTCATACGAGAAGATTTACCGTGAAGTCTCATATATACAATAAAAATAAAGAAATGGTCAAATTCAGAATAAAAAAGGATTCAACATTTGTTGCAGTCTGCAGAACAATTACAAATCAATTAAGCGTAACATGAAAAAACGATAAATACTGGGGGTAACAGGCAGGCAAGATATTAGGAGACGGTTAAGGAAGATCTTATTTTTTAAACTCTCACTCCTTCCACTTTGTATCCCATCGGAAAAATCTTGTATTCTCTCAATCATTATGCTAAATTGCTATTGAGCAAGCAATATACTTTCAAGCAGAAGCAGAATCAATACGAATTTTCTTCTTTACTTTAATATGATCTTAGCATTTGTTCTTTATATTGCTTTATCAAACACTTGGTAGGCATAGAGCTTCATAGTCCTTATTAATGGTGTTTCTACACCCAACAACCTATTTTTTTGCCCATAGATAATACTAAAATCTCAAATTGTTATAATCAATACCTTTATTCATCACCCATAAGATAAATAACACCCTTAACCAATATTCAACAATCAACAACCCAAACCTATAATTGTTCATGCTTTTCTATCAAACCCATCAACTCATATCTAATGAACTAGAGTCTACAATCATTAATCCAATACTATAATTAAGTAGAGGTGGAATATATTACCTTTTTGAAGTTCGATCCTATTGAATTCGAGTTCTAGGGTTTCTAAACTCAACATGATGTCCCAATCTAATATCTAATGATTTGGAGGGTTTACCCATATTAATAAGGTGTTGGAAAATTAAAATTAACTTAGAATCACTATTAGAACTTACCTTGGATGGTGTAGGGACCTATTAGGAGTTAGGTTCTTGAGAGCTTCCATTTGTAGAGCAAGTTTTTGTGTTTTGGGGTGTGGGGGACGAAGTATGGCTTTAAGAATGACCCCCGGTTGCTCTCCCACGCACCTGAAGTCCCAACCGCACACCTAGACGTGCATCAGGGAATTAGCACTTCCACAAGTGCGCGGCCGCGTACGAGACCATTCGGGCACGCACCTGGGCGCACACCTGGGCGCGCATACTGCACATTGTCTAGTAAAATACACATAACGTTTTGCTCAGAAATCCATCCAGGCTCCACAATATTGCATTGGAAAGCTATTTCAAAGGGGTACAACTTTCATGTTTTACTTTTTCCCAAATACCCAACGATATGAAATCCTTATAGAAGACAAATCTTCCAAAAACTTAGTCGATTTTATTGAATCTTAGGTACCTCACTCTCCGTCTTGATTTCAAAACAAATCTTTTCACCCATACTCATCCCGATAGGACTTCATATGTCCAAGATGCCATCTTAATACTCATTTAATATGTCCACACCTAGTTCGAATTTACGGAGTGTTATACTAATACTATGTGCTACCACATCCACATGTTTCAACCAATTCTGTAGTCCTTTCAATAACTTAAAACACAACCAATTGTACATTCTTATTTTGGAAAGAATTTTGCATTCTTATAAAATGGGTTGGGGATGCGTTCATGTGTTTGCTGGTATACTGATATGACTTTTTGTCACGACTCGAAATTTCCAACCTTGAGATCATGATGGCACCTAACATCTACTTTCTAGGCAAACCAGCGTGTTAAACTAATTATCAAGTTTTTAATAATTAACACAGAGTAATGATATCTAACGAGAAATAAACTTAGATTTTAATATATTGTTAATAAATGTAACGTGATGCTAAATACTCCCAGAAATCTGGAGTCATAAGTCTGAATAAGGTAAAAAGTAAAATGGAAAAAGAAGGGGAATTCAAGGCTGCGGACACCGTAAACTATAGCTCAAATCTCCAAATGTGACTGAATCCGAGCAGAACACCACTAGACTCCATTGGGACCAACACCAGTATTTGCACAAGAAGTACATAAGTGTAGCATGAGTACAACCGACCCAATATACTCCATAAGTGTCGAACCTTACCTCGATGAGGTAGTGACGAGGCTATGCAAGACAAAGTAACAACATTAATTCGGAGGGGATTTGCGTAAGGGGAACTATCATAAGAACGAAAAGTACGAATTCACCAAATAACACCTTCCAAAAATAAGCAACAATGTAACCAAGTATATCATTAATCTAGAAATCAAATAAGGCAACAAAATAAAAATGGCACGGCATCACCTTTGTGCTTTTACTCTCGTCCTCACCGTGTAATATCATAAATAAAACGGCACGACATCACCTTTTGTGATTCTACCCTCAACCTCCCATTATATGATAAATGATGATAACTGATCAAATCCACGTCATCACCCTTCGTGCTTTGATCCTCACAACCTCTCAATAGATGATAATAAATGCAAATAACACATGGCAACACCCGTTGAGCTTTTCACTCTCCCTCAGCAAACAACAATACAATAACAATGCAAGACAAGAAACAATTTCACTTCAATTATAGTGCCATGATACAAAACTCAACTTTCAAAATTTCTAACATCTTTAAAATAAACAAAAAATACGAGGAAAATAATTAAAGAAGTAATAATCTATCTTAAGCATGGAAAACATAGTCACTGAAACAACCCAGTACAAAGAAATAATTTTCACCCGCATACTTTAATCAAATATAACAACGTATATATACTCGTCAAGTCACATATATGTCGTCCCCACACATAATACACGTAGAAAATTGACCAACAAGTCCTAATCCCTCAAGTCAAGGTTAACCACGACATTTACCTCGCTCCACAACCAAATGAAGGCACAACCACATCTTTTCCTTTAGAATTAGCCTCCAAACCAATCAAATCTAGCCAAATATTGTTAAAATAATTCATAATAGGCTTTAGATATTATCCACTAGTGAAAAATTTTCCATCTTTAATGATTTTTGAAAAATAGTCAGCTTCGGGCCCACTTTGTTAAAACCCGAGATTCGGACTAAAACCAAATTTACCATTCACCCCAAGCTCGGTTATGTAATAAATTTGAAATCCGATCTCAATTTGAGGTCTAAATATGAATTTCTCAAATTTCTACCCAGAAAAATTATAGATTAAAGGTTAAAATCAATGGGATGGAAATGTAATAAAAACAAGTTAAAATCTACTAACCAATGAAGTTGGGATGAAAAACTTCTTCAAAATTGCCTCTAGGTCGAGCTGTAACTTGAAAATTGTGAAAAATGGTTCAAATCCCGATTTTGAAAAGTTTTAATACCTGCGCGCAAGGGTTCTTCGCGTTCGCGAAGCGCCTGACGTGTTTGCGAAGAACAGTGGCCAAAAGGACTTCGCATTTGCGAGCTACTCTTCGCGTTTGCTAAGGCTTACTCCCCCATGCATTTACGTTCGCGATCCAAAGAACGCGTTTGTGAAGAGTAACAGACAAACTTCCTCCCGGAACCTCATAACTCTACGCATTCGCGAGGGTAAGCCCCCCACTACTTCGCGTTCGCGACCGTGTCCTCGCGTTCACAAAGAACAATTCCGCCCCAATTCAAGTTTCCCCTTTGTGATCGCAAGATTAGATTCTTGATCACGAAGCACATCACACTAAACACCAGAAACTACTGAAAACTGGCAATCGCCTAAGTCCGTAATAGTCTGTAGCCTATCCGAAACTCACCCGAGCCACCAGTCTCCAAACCAAACATGCACACAAGTGTAATAACATCATACGAAATCGCTTGTGCGATAAAAACACTAAAATAACATCTCTAACTATGAATCACACATCACAATGCATGAAGTTTTAAAGAAAACTCAAGAACCTCTAAAATCACAACCAAGCGTCTGAATCCTATCACACCAACTCCGATTTGCACCAAATATTGTAGATAAGTTTCAAATAGAAGAACGGACCTCTACCATGTCCCGGAACCAAAATTCGAACCCGATAACCATAAAATCAACCTACGGTCAAACCCAGGAAATTCCAAACCTTCAAATTACTAGCTTCCGGTAAAACAAGTCAAATCAACCTAGAGACCTCCGAATTCAATTCTGGGCATATACCCAAGTCCAAAATCACGATACGGACCCAACTGGATTGTCGAAATACCGATCCGAGGTTGTTTATATAAAATATTGAGCATAATCAACTCAAGTTATTTTTAAAGCCAAAAATCATATTTTCTTCAAATTTTCACCTAAAAACTTTCCGGAAATATACACGGGCTGCGCATACAAATCGAGAAACATAAAATGGAGCCAATAAAGGTCTCGGAATACGAAAATAAGAGCTAGTACTCAAAATGACCTATCAGGTTGTCACACTCTCTACCTCTATGAGAAACGTTCGTCCTCAGATGGACATAGAAAAGTACTTGGACTGCTGAAAAGGTGTGGGTATCTAATCTGCATATTGGACTCGGAATCCCACGTAGCTACCTCGATTGGCAGACCTCTCCACTACACTCTAACAGAAGGACAACTCTTAGACCTCAATTTCCGGACCTGCCGTGCTTGAATAGCCATCGATTCATTCTCATAAGTCAAATCCTTCTTAAATTAGACTGAGCTGAAATCTAAAACATGGGACAGATCACCATAATACTTTGGGAGCATGGAAACATGGAACACTGGGTGAACTACCGATAAGCTGGTTGACAATGAAATAGGCCACCTCACCAACTCACTCAAGGATCTCAAACAGACCGATATACCTAGGGCTCAACTTGCGCTTTATCCTGAACCTCATTACACCCTTTATGGGTGAAACCCGCATCAAAACCCTCTATCCCACTATGAATGCTACATCACGAGCCCTCCGATCAACGTAACTCTTCTGCATAGACTGGGCTGTACGAAGCCGATCTTGAATCAATTTAACTTTCTCCAAGGCATCCCGAACCAAATCGATTTCCAACAACCTAGCCTCTCCCGGCTCAAACCAACCAACTGGAGAACGACACTACCTCCCATATAAGGCCTCATTAGGAGCCATCTAAATACTCGATTGGTAGCTATTGTTGTAGGAAAACTCTACAAGCGGTACAAACTGATCCTAAAAACCCCCGAAATCCATAACACATGCGCGTATCATGTCCTCCAAGATCTGAATGGTACGCTCGAACTGCCCGTCAGTCTGGGGGTGAAGTGTTGTACTGAAATCAACCTGTGTACCTAACTCCCACTGCACAACAGTCCAGAAATGCGATGTGAACTGTGTGCTTCGATTGGAGATAGACACTGGCACGTCATGGGGACGGACAATCTCCCGTATATAGATCTGAGCCAGCTGCTCTGAAGTATAGGTGGCCGCTATCAGAATGAAATGGGCCAACTTGGTCAACCTATCCACAATGACCTATACTGGATCAAATTTATTCAATGTCCGTGAGAGCTCAACAACAAAATCCATGGTAGTATGCTCCCACTTGCACTTGGGAATATCAAATCTCTAAAGCAAACTGCCAAACCTCTGATGCTCGTACTTCATCTGTTGGCAGTTCAAACACCGAGCCACATACTCTACTATGTATTTCTTTATTCTTTTCTACCAATAATGCTGCCTCAAATCCTGATACATCTTGGCGGCACACAGATGAATGGAATACCGTGAACCGTGGGCCTCCTCAAGAATCAACTCATGTAGCCCATCCACATTGGGCACACAAATCCGACCCTGCATTTGCAACACCCCATCATCCCCACTAGAAACCTCCTTGGCATCGCTGTGCTGCACTATGTCCTTAAGAACTAGTAAATGAGGGTTGTCATGTTGACGCTCTTTAATACGCTCATACAAAGAAGATCAAGAAACCACGCAAGCAAGAACCCTAATAGGCTCTGAAACATCTAACCTCGCGATTCGATTGACCAAATCGTGAATATCCAATGCTAACACTCTCTCACCAACTCAAATATATGCAAGGCTATCAATACTCTCAGCCTTTTTTCTCAAGGCAATGGCCACCACATTGGCGTTCCCGGGATGGTACAAAATAGTAATATCATAGTCTTTTAACAACTCTAACCACCTCCATAACCTCAAGTTTAGATCCTTTTTCTTAAACAAGTGTCATAGACACCGATGATCTGCAAAAACCTCACACGACACGCCGTAGAGGTAATGCCTCCAAATTTTCAATGCATGAACAGTAGTTGTATCCCCTAAGTCATAAATGAGGTAGTTCTTTTCATGAACCTTTAGCTTACGGTGTAGGCAATAACCCTACCGTCTTACATCGACAATGCACCAAGCCCAATACGTGACGTATCACAATACATAATGTAAGACTCCAAACATGTTAGCAACGATACGCTCAAATTACACCTTAAAATAATGTAAAGCGATCGATGTCAAATATAGTAACACAACAAGGTTGGGGTCGAATCCCACAGAGAACAATATGGAGGCGATTAGGAATGTAAGAGAATTATCACTTATCGCGCAATACCAAACAAATAGATTTTGGTTTTGAAAATGTTTATAACTAAATTCGAAAATATAAACTAACCTAGAAAGCAAGTAAAATTATCAATGGAAACAATAATGAATGCATCAGGTATTACACTCAAGTAACGATCCAATGTATTTCACGATTTTACAAATATGAGCGAGTTTATGTTAATTAGCCACGGATAATAATTCTTAATTAGCTTTTTCCAAAGACTAATAAGACTTCATAATTGAATTATTCCTAAACCAATTAAGAGATTAAGCACACCCGGATATGGCTACAATTAGTTAAATCCTATCCTAGGTAGAATCTATAAAATGAGGGTTAAAGCCTCAAGTTCTTGTTAATTAATCTTTCCCAACCCCAAATTATCTTTTCAAAAATTAATTCGGACTTAATGGGCGAGTCCTAGGGTTATCTAATCCCTTTGAAAATATTAAAGAACAAGAATAATTAAAGTAACAATAACTCACTTCATAAATGTATGAAAATCATTCAATACATAAGCACAACAAGATATTTAATCCACACTTTAAATATGAATATTTCCATAAACAAGATTCAAGTGTTGGAAACAAATACTACACACTTAAATATTCAAAAAAAACCAAGGAAATGAAGAAACAAACATAAATGGGTAAGAAATCCTTAACCACAAGGTTGAAATCTTCAAATCCCAAGTGTGTGTGCAAACCCTAGCTTCAAGACTTCTTCTTATTTAGTATCCAAGACTCAAAATATGTTTTACAATGTCAAGAGATACTGAAATGTCTTCTAGGTCGAGTATATGTGAGTTGGGAATAAGAAAATGTGATTTTACAATTCTGCCCAATCCTGATGCCCGTTGACCGCACCTGCAGAAGATTTCTCGCAGGTGCGGCTCCGCAGAAGCAGACTCACCATTGCAGGTGCGAGTCTGGATATCATGAGCAATCTCCGCGGATGTGGACGAAAGGTCGCACCTGCGGTTCCGCAGGTGCATGAATTACTTTGCAGGTGCGGCTGTTGTATAGTGTAGCTCTTCTTCACAGGTGCGTTCCATGCTCCGCAGGTGCGAGGTCACACCAGCGGCCCAGAGTCCGCATGTGCGGATTCACTGGAGGTTTTGTGCATTTTTCACCATTTTGTGCTCAACTCCACTCCAATTCAACACCAACCACTTCATGGCACCATTTCCCTGAAAGACGAGCAATACACATCATAAACGACCTCATGTTAACATTAACGGATGCAAAATCCAGCGAAAAGAGCTAAAATGAGTGGTAAAATCACCACTCATCAACACCCCTAACTTAAAGCTTTTGCTTGTCCTCAAGCAAATCAAAACCAACAACTCAATGAGGTTATATCATTTAAAGCACAAGTCGCATTGCTATCATTTACAAATCACATTCTCCAACTAAGAATTATACTTATGGATTTGGTTGGTACTAATAATTAGGCTCAAGTATGAATCTTATCCGAATAACTCCCTCATAAAAAAAAACTTCAAGAAGTGCAAAGGGGGTTTCAAAATAATCAAGTGACAAGAATAAGCCTCATGGAGTGACTCAATAGCACTGTTCTACTACATATGCTCAACTCATTCATTTTCGGATATATCAATTTCACCAATCCATCCTAATTCATGTTCCCTCACAAGAAAGAAAGTCCCAAAATCACCATATTTACAAGAACAACACAAGGGGCAAATTCACAAAGACACTCACTCTCACAAAAAATTTCAAGTGTTACAACATATCATGCCATAGGCTTGCCCTTATTTTATGCCTTTTCGAGAACATTCGGTTGGAGATCCCATAAGGACTTTTTAAGCTTGTAGTGTAGGCTTAGGGAAGGGTTGGATAAATATTTGGGTACAAGTGACTACACCCTCCTTGAACACTACTCACATTTTTCTTTCTTGTTGCCCTTTGTTTCTTTTCAAACCACATAGCCCTCATTAGCTCCTAGTTACCAACATCGAACCGTTTTAAATACCTCTCTAATTTTCTTCAAGGCTCCATATTTATATATATATAAATATTTCTTTTTCTCTTTTCTTTTGGAGCTTGAATAATTTCATGTGAACACTTTGAGGTATATGTTCCTACACTCAATACACAACCTTACCAATTTCCAACTTGATACCACACCCCCAACTTAGGCTTTTAGCCTCATTCTCAATGTTCAAGGAGGGACGGGTTCAAAAGAGGGAATTATTTTACAAAATGGGAAAGATTTGTAATGAGGTGACCAAAGAAAAGGTTAAAGGCTCAAATAGGGTAACTAGTGATAATATTTATGCAATGGTAAGCTTGAAAGGCAAAAGAGGTTTTTCAAATAACACAAAGAATGCCTAAGGTCATTTCTCCAACCAACCGTAATTATCATTAGCATTGAAAGACTAACCGGGCAAGTTCTAAATGATGAAGCAAACACAAGATTTATTTATACAAACACTAACAAACATGGCACATGAATTAGTCAAGATGGATCAATTTCATTTTCCAATAGGAGTCTAGAGTAATATTTTTCAGACTAGTGGGCAAAGAGTCACTAAAAGATCCAAAAATTTATCACAAAGATTATTCTTCATCATGCAACTTATGTTTTAATTCAAAACCAAATTTTGGAGGGTACTCTTAATTCACATTTCACATACAAGAGACTAATTTCTTTAGTACCAAATAATCCAAAAGTCTCATCCTAGCAAAACAAGACTAGTTCCCTTAAGAAAGTTGTCATACCATCTATCATAGGAAAAAGTCACCCGGTTCACTTCAAAAATGTTCCTTGAGAAAGAATCCTAGCATGAAGAAAACCCAATGAAGTATTATTAAGGAGATAAAAATTGAAGAACAAAGCTACTAATAAAAACTAAAAACTAAAATAGAAGTAACTACTAAAGAAAATAAATGATACAAGAAAAATAAAAATAAACTAATCACACCAAGCTTAGCAAAAACCATTGACATAATCCACAAAACCCCGGCAAGGGCACATAAACAATGTCATAAATAAATACAATGTGCAAAGCCACCCCCAACTAGAAACACTACAGTGTCCCCACTGCACAATAACAAAATAAAGAGCATAGTTTGAGGGTATCCCTGAGGTCTGCATCAGACTAGCAGACTGCAGGAGAAGAATCTGGTCAATGATGCTGAGAACTCTCGTCATCATCATCATCCGCATCGGCATCATCACAATCGGTCATGAACGAGTAGTCCTCGCTGTCATCAGCATCCGCAATTGGCAGCTTCTTGCTCGGCTGCCCCCACCTGAAGATCGCCTTGACTCCTCTCCACACTTTGACCAATAGCTTACCTTTATTTTTATTTTTCTCCTTTTCCTTGTTAAATGACTCCTTCAGGTCAACATGTGCCTTGGCCAGGCTGGTGTAGGCGGTGTCAAGCTGTGAAAGAGATGCTGCCATCTTGTCCTGAGTATCAAAATACTGCTGCATCTCATCCTGGAGTAGTACTCAGGTGGAGGCTGAGGCTGGGAAGTGGAAGGCCTAGTGGGGAGCTTGGACACTAGGTACCGCAAGATAGAAAAATGGGATTTCATCTCCCCAAAAGGACCCTCTGATGTAGCAGGCTGTGAGGAGGATCCGGCTCCGACAGAGGTGGTGGTGGTTACCTTCCTTTTCTTGCTCTTTACTGCTCCACCCTCACCCTTGACTCTGAGCGGGTGGAAGGGTTTGTCGGTGGGAACCCACTGATCATTGTGACGCTACTCGACCTGTGCCCGCCGACACAACTCGATAATCAAGGAAGGAAACATTAACCTTGCTACATCATCAAGCAAATACTGCCACATCTCGCTCAGAATATAATAGCTTGCATTCACTGGAATGCCATCGAGAAGGCAAACAATGATTAGGGCTCTGGTATAAGACACATCTGAAACATTCCCACTGGGGGACACCCTGCTACACAGTATATACAGTCATATATTCGCCTCGACTGTGAAGTCGATTGACTTCAATCCTTTTCTTTTGTTGGCCCACTGCGCTCTCACATTTTCAGGATACAAATTGGACAAAAGCCATGCCGAATTGTCGCAATGATCTCTCTCTAGTACTGGATCAATAGGGTGGTTTGGAATCCCGAGGGCAACATTGATTTCTTCCACCTCGAACCTCACTATTTTCCCTCAGATTATGAGTTGAGGATCGGCGAAGTTTGTCCGCTTGAGATTGGCATAAAACTCGTGAACCCATGTCTCATTGGTCTTTCAAAGAGGGGGAATGAAGCACGACCACCCAGAGGATACCAACCAAACATAGAAATCCGGAAGCATTTCAGCCAATTTTTCTTCCGCGATCCCTTTCTCAAGTACCAATTTCTTGGTGAGGAGATTGTATAATACAGACGTTGACAGTCAGCAGACATGAACCGGTAATCATCAAATCGTTCCCCAGCCTCCTCCTCAATTTCAGAACTGTTCGGAGCATTTAGGTTTTTGTTCGGACCCATTTTAAAGTCAAAGTACCTACAAAAAATCAAAACGAAGTTAGTCAAGTAGTGGAATCTCGTTAAGCATATTAAAACACTGCAATTAGGCCAAAGAACCAAGTCGAACGGGTCCAGGAAGGCAAATTTTAAAACACACTGTTTTCAGAAAAATTGGCCAGTTTTCGCACCTGCGGAAGGTTGACTGCAGGCGCGGTTGCGCATCTGCGGAACAAAGGAGCGCTCCTGCGAAATAGTTTGCACCTGCGGCTAAGGGCTCGCAGGTGCAAAGCCGCACCTGCGGAAATTTTGTCGCACCTGCGGTCCTCCGTCCCAAGATTCTACTGCCCAAATTGTTTTTTTTAATCATTTTTAACTTGGACTTGGTTTCGGCCACTAATCCGTACTGAAGACTTCCAGATTAGTGCACCAAACTTAATAATAACTCCATTAACACTAAGATTGGGGTACTTAGCACTCAATTTTCATTTATACGATTAGTCAAACACTTTGCGGGCATTTAAAATTCACTCTCTCCTCACATGAATTGGGTTCTCAAAACAGCCCCACAATTTGTTGCTTCACTAAAGCCATCACACATTCCCTACACTCAACCAAATCCTAATTCTAATTCTACCCTAAATCAGAAGGGTCGTGGGAATGGGGGTTAAACGGACATGAATGTCTTGAACAAGACAAAACCAGAAAAAGAAAGATAGAGTAAGGACAAAATAATGACAGAGTAGAGAAAGGGAGAGTGAAAATACCCGTGTCTCTTGTGATCTTCAACGTGAGATTTGAAAGATGTGAGGACAAAATTATTTCTTTCTTTGAGTTTTAGGGCTTATAGACAACTGACCTGGGGGATAAAATTTGGATTTTAGTTGTGCGAAGTTCGCACCTGCGGAGATATTACCGCATCTGCATTTGCGCACGTGCGAGGAGCCAACCGCACCTTCGTGAAAGGGCGCACCTGCATTTCACAAACCGCTACTGTGGAGTCGCACCTGCAGAGCTATTACCGCAGGTGCGGAATCCCTGGGCTCAGCAATTAGTTTTTGTACATTTTTGCGATCGCATCTTTTGCTCGCACATACAACTCTGCGATAGCATTTTGCACCGACCTAATCGCAGAATTGGTCAGTGTGTTGCCCAGCCTTTTCGTTGGTCCTTTTGCACTGTATTTGGCTACCCGGTCACCCCAACCTGCTCAAATCAACTCCAAAAATTCTAAAACTTGGTAGATGGTTAGAAAAAATATAATAAGTTATTCTAAAAAGGAAAATTCCAAAAATGACCAAATTTTTTGAAAAACGATGGGTTGCCTCCCACCAAGCACAGCATTTAACGTTGTGGCATGACGCAAGTCAACTTTACCACTTTTCTCGCCACTTTGACGATATGAGCTGGGCACCTAGCTTGGAATCAATCTTGTGACCACGGGCGGTGGGGGGTGGTAAGTATATGATCAAGCCAATCCTCAAATTTTTCATTTTGCACTTCTTGGATTTCATGTGAGGTATGTCACTTTGCTTTATTTTTTCCTCAACTTGTAAGATGTATGGTATGAATTTTTCCTCCTCGCAATCCTCCATTGATCCGTGTAGTTCAACTTCCGCATCACCACGCAATTTCAATGTTGAAAAATGCTTGGAATGTGCCTTCAAACCTCCAACTTGCAAGTTTTCCCGGATTTTGACATCCTCCTTTTCCCCCAGAATAGAGTCAATTTCAACCAAATTTTCAATCACCCCGGTTGACTCTAATTCCATATTTTTCTCTGCATCACTAACACTCATGGAGTCGGTTGGCGGATTTTCAAGGCTTGATTCCTCAAGGTAAATATCACTCTCACCCTCGGAATTGGACTCTTCTTGGCTTCCATCCATACTTTCAACTTGAGAGGCATAATGAGCTTCCATCAATGCTTGCATTTGATCCTCCAATGTGCGGATGTGGTCATCATTTTGAGTCACATCATGTTTCAATTCTTCGAGTGCACAATTGTGCTTTTTCTCATTTTCAAGAATGGCCTCCAACATGAGCATGATCCTCTTATTTTGAGTGTTTCAGATTTCTTCTTGGCTTTGTTCAAGTGCCAAGGAAGAATTTTCAACTTCAACCTCCAAAGAGGGTTCTCGGCTATCACTCACCTCCAAGGCTTTTTGGGCCCTTGAAGCTTCAATCATTTCATCCATTTGTAAGTGCAACCTTTCAAGTGCCAAATCATTTTGGAGACTAGTCTCCAAAAGTTCTTCCAAGGAGTTTTGCTCATGGTTTCCTTCTTCAAGTAAGCACTCCAACATGAGCTTGAACTCTCCATTTCTACCATGCTCAATTTTCTCCACTTGTTCACCCCTAAAATTTCCATCAAAAAAATTAGAATCATCATAGTGGGGGCTCGGGAAAGGGACGAACAAATATGCACAATCATACCAATGACCATTGTGGCAACCACACCTATCACAAATACTCCACTCATGGGTTTGAGATTGTGCGCACAATCCATCCTCAGGAGAATTTAAACAAATTTTCCACGAGTGTGGCCCTCTACAATAAGGACAAGGATCATCAAAATATGAACAACTACCATCCGACCAATTTTCATTATATTATGCTATATATATTTGTTTTATATCAAATATTAAGAAAATAAAAAAGGAACAAACAAGAAAAATGGACCAAGGTAAGAAAAAAAAATAATTACACAAATATTCACAAATTTGGACCAAAGCACTTATGCTTATTTCTCTAACAACCCAAATTACGCCAATTGTTCCCCGGCAATGGCGCCAAAATTTGATACGCTCAAATTACACCTTAAAATAGTGTAAAGCGATCGATGTCAAATATAGTAATCCAACAAGGTTGGGGGTCGAATCCCACAGAGAACAATATGGAGGCGATTAGGAATGTAAGAGAATTATCACTTATCGCGCAATGCCAAACAAATAGATTTTGGTTGTGAAAACGTTTATAACTAAATGCAAAAATATAAACTAAGCTAGAAAACAAGTAAAATGATCAATGGAAACAAGAATGAATGCATCGGGTATTACACTCAAGTAACGATCCAATGTATTTCACGATTTTACAAATATGGGCGAGTTTATGTTAATTAGCCACGAATAATAATTCTTAATTAGCTTTCTCCAAAGACTAATAAGACTTCCTAATTGAATTATTCCTAACCCAATTAAGAGATTAAGCACACCCGGATATGGCTACAAGTATTTCAATCCTATCCCTAGGTAGAATCTATAAAATGAGGGTTAAAGCCTCAAGTTCTTGTTAATTAATATTTCCCAACCCCAAATTATATTTTTTAAAATTAATTCGGAGTTAATGGGTGAGTCCTAGGGTTAGCTAATCCCTTTGGAAACATTAAACAACAAGAATAGTTAAAGTAACAATAACTCACTTCATAAATATATGAAAATCATTCAATACATAAGCACAACAAAGTATTTAATCCACACTTTAAATATGAATATTTCCATAAACAAGATTCAAGTGTTGGAAATAAATACTACACACTTAAATATTCAATACAAATCAAGGAAATGAAGAAACAAACATAAATGGGCAAGAAATCCTTAACCACAAGGTTGAAATCTTCAAATCCCAAGTGTGTGTGCAAACCCTAGCTTCAAGACTTGTTCTTCTTTAGTCTCCAAGACTCAAAATATGTTTTACAATGTCCAAAGATATTGAAAATGTCTGCTAGGTCGAGTATATGTGAGTTGGGAATAAGAAAATGTGATTTTACAATTCTGCCCAGTCCTATGCCCGTTGACCGCACCTGCGGAAGATTTCTCGCAGGTGCGGCTCCGTAGAAGCGGACTCACCATCGCAGGTGCGAGTCTGGGTATCGTGAGCATTCTCCGCAGATGCGGATGAAAGGTCGCACCTGCGGTTCTGTAGGTTCTTGACTTACTTCGCAGGTGCGACCGTTGTATAGTTTAGCTCTTCTTCGCAGATGCATTCCATACTCCGTAGGTACGAGGTCGCACCAGCGGCCCAGAGTCCGCAGGTGTGGATTCACTGGAGGTTTTGTGCATTTTCACCATTTTGTGCTCAACTCCACTCCAATTCAACACCAACCACTTCATGGCACCATTTCCCTGAAAGACGAACAACACACATCATAAATGAGCTCATGTTAACATTAAAGGATGCAAAATCTAGCGAAAAAGAGCTAAAATGAGTGGTAAAATCACCACTCATCAGGCAACACCAATACTAGAGTTGTAGTCATAGAAATCTTAAGCTTTTGAAAGATCAACTCACACTCATTAGACCATATGAATGGGGAACCCTTATGGGTCAATGTAGTCAATGGGGTTGCGATAGATGAAATCCCTTCCATGAACTGGCGATAATAACCCGCCAAACCCAAGAAACTCCGAATCTCTGTAGCTGAAGTAGGTCTAGGCCAGTTCTAAACTGCCTCAATATTCTTAGGATCCACTTTAATGCCCTCGGAAGATACGACATGTCCCCAAAACTCACACTTTTAATCCAACCAAAATTCATACTTTGAAAACTTGACATATAACTGACTATCTCTCAAGGTCTGAAGTACAACCCAAAGATGTTGTTCATGCTCCTTTCGGTTGCGGGAGTAGACCAATATATTATCAATGAAGACGATCACAAAGAATCCAAATAAGACTTGAATACCCGGTTCATCAAATCCATAAATGCTTCGGGGCATTTGTCTAGCCAAACGACATCACTATGAACTCTAATGATCATACTGAGTCCGAAAAGCTATCTTATGGACATTTGATGCCCTAATATTCAATTGATGATAGCCAGATCTTAAATTAAACTTTGAAAACACTTTGGCACCTTAAAGCTATTCAAATAAGTCATCAATCCTCGACAACAGATACTTGTTCTTGATAGATGCTTTGTTCAACTGCCGATAGTCTACACACATCCTCATCGAAACATCCTTCTTCTTTACAAACAACACTAGTGCACCTTAGGGTGAGACACTAGGTCTAATGAATCCCTTATCAAGCAAATCATGCAACTGTTCTTTCAGTTCCTTCAACTTAGTTGAGGCCATACGATATGGTTGAATAGAAATGGGTTTAATGCCCGGATCCAAGTCAATAGAGAAGTAGATATCTCTACTAGGTGGCATCCCCGACAAATCTATAGGAAACACCTCTGGAAACTCGCGCAAATGGTGCTGAATTCTTGAAAGGAACCTTCGCACTAGGATCATGGATATAAGCCAAATATCCTAGAGATCCCTTTTCGAACATATACCGAGCCTTGACATAAGAAATAACCCTTCTAGTAGAATAGATAGAAGTCCCTCTCCACTCTAATCAAGGCAACTCCAACATGTCTAAGGTCACCGTTTTGGCATGGCAATCCAATATAGCGTGATAAGCTGACATCCAATCCATGCAAAAAATAACATCAAAGTCTGCCATATCAAGAAATAGAAGATCTACACTAGTCTCAAGGCTCCTGATAGAAACCACACACGAGCGATAAATACGATCTACAATAACAGAATCTTCTAAAGGCATGGACACATAGACAAGAGCACTCAAAGAATCACGGGGCAAAACCACATACGAAGCAAAATATGATGACACGTACGAATAAGTAGATCCCGGATCAAATAGAATTGAGGCATCTCTACGACAAATTAGAACAATACCTGTGATGACGACATCATATGACTCTGCATATGGTCTAGCTGGAAAGGCATAAAAATAGGGTTGGGCCCCACCACTCTAACCTCCGCCTCTTGGACGGCCTCTAGCTGGCTGACCTCTACCTCTAATGGTCGGACCTCTACCTCTAGCAGCCAAACCCCCTCCTATAAATGGATAAACGGGCGTTGGAGAAACTGGTGTCGGAACCATGGCACGAGAACCCTGCTGTGGCATGCCGCCTTGTGACCTAGGACAAAATCTCGCAACGTGCCTCGGATCTCCACGAGTATAGCAAGTACTCGACTGCTGTGACTGCTGACTCTAGAACTAACCTTTTCGACCTGAATAACCACCCTAATAGCTTTGGATCAGAGTTTCACTAATAGGAGTTAAAGGTTGCATTGTAGGCTAGTGCTCACGATGAGACCCATAAGAACCACGACTACCAGAAACACCGTGGGTTGCCTGAAGCGCTGAGTGAATCGGCCTGGGAGGATATCCTCTACCAAACGATCCTCTGCCTCCAGGTGAGGCACCACTTAAACCACCGAAATGATGAGGCCTATTCTCAGATACTACCTCCCTAACCTGACACAAATCATCTCGATCCGTCTAGTAATCTCTATGGCCCTCTAGAAAGAAATATTATCTCTCGTCTCCAAGTCCATCAATGAATCTCCTCTCTCTATCTCTCTCTATCTCTTTCTCTCTCTCTCTCTCTCAATAGGATTAATAACGACATGGCGAGCTAGGTCTATAAATGGGGTCTCATACTACGTAACAATTATGCTACCCTGTTGAAGGCGCTTGAACTGCCTGCGGTACTCCTCTCTCAGAGTGAAAGGAATAAACTTTTCTAGAAAAAGCTGCAAAAACTGATCCCAAGTGAGGGGTGGCAAACCTTCTAGTCTACCCCGCTCATAATCCTGCCACCACCTCTTGGCAGAACCGATCATCTAGAACACTACAAAGTTGACTCTGTTGGTCTCAACAATACCCATGTTGCACAACACCTCATGGAAACAGTCTGAATAATCTTGTGGGTCCTCAGAAGGTGCACCACAAAAATTAATAGGTAATAACTTTGTAAACTTATCTAACCTCATCAATCCCTCAGAAGACATCGCGAGCCTCTCCCCAATCTGTGTTGCAATAATAGGATGAGCTACCCTAACTGGCGGAAGGGCAGGAGTTTGATATATGGGAGTCATCTACTCTGGAGTGTGAGTGGTGGGAGTCCATGCTCCTCCCCCATCCTGAGAGATAGCTGGTGCCACCGAAATGCACCGATCTGGGCCACATGCTCCATGCGGCTTACTAAGTGGACTAGAGCGTCATGAAACACGGGAGTGGCTATAAATCCCTATGGGACCTGAGCAGGTTTAACTGGTGAGGTATGAGCTAGGAGCTCCTCTTCATGATCAATCTAAGGCTCCACGGTGGGTGTTGCTGCACGTGCTCTAGGCTGGGCTCTGCCTCTTCCTCGGCCCCGGCCACTACCCCTGGTACTGGCTGCAACATGGGGCTCCAACCCTGCCCAATTGTAGATGATGTGCGTGTTCCCACCATTTGTGAGAGAAAGAGCGGAATGATTCAAATATCAATGTTAGAATAAAATCACTTGATAGGAAAAGAATGAAGTGAAATTTTGCTAAAGCTCCATAGCCTCTAGAAGATAAGTACAAACGCCTTAGTACTGATCATACGGACTCTTCTAAGCTTGCTTATGAACCGTGAGACCTAAGCAACCTAGTGCTCTGATACCAACTTCTCACGAACCAGAATTCCTAACCTCGGGACTGTGATGGAGCCTAACATCTACTTGCTAGGCAAGTCGACACTGCTAAACTAATTTTCTAGTTTTTAACGATTAGCAATTGGGTAGTGATATTTAATGAGAACTAAACTCAAAATTTAACACAATGTTAATAAAAGTAACGCGATGCTAACTACTCCTAGAAATACGGAATCACAAGTACATGAGCAACTAGAATACAACATATATCATCAGAAACAATGTACAACTGTCTGAGACTTGGTAAACAGTAAAATGGAGAAAGAAGGGGAATTCAGGGATGCAGAAGTCGTGCATCTATACCTCAATTCTGCAAATGTGACTGAATTCGAGCAAAACACCACTAGACGCTAGTGGGACCAACACCAGTATCTGCACAGGAAGTGAAAAAGTGTAGCCTGAGTACAACCGACCCAATATACTCTGTAAGTGTCGAGCCTAACCTCGATGAGGTAGCGGCGAGGCTATGACAAGACACCATCTTGAAACTTCTACATATATATATATATATATATATATATATATATAGAGAGAGAGAGAGAGAGAGAGCAACAAAATAACAGGTAGAAATATTAAAAACATTAATTTGCAAGGGACATACGAAAGGGGAACTATCATAAGAACGGCAAGTACGAAATCACCAAATAACATCTTCTGAAAATAAGCAACAATGTAACCAAGTAATACACCAATCCGGAATAAAATAGGACAACGAAATAAAAATGGTACGGCATCACCCTTCGTGCTTTTACTCTTGTCCTCACCATGTAATATCATAAATAAAATGGCACGGCATTACCCTTCAAGCTTTTACTCTCAACCTCCCATTATATGATAAATGATGATAACTAATAAAATGCACGACATCACCCTTCGTGCTTTAATCCTCACAACCTCTCAATAGATTATAATAAATTAAAATAAGGCACGACAACATCCTTCGTGCTTTTAAGCCTCTGTCACCGAACAACAATACAAATTCGAGATAACAGTGCAAGGCGGGAAGCAATTTCACATCAATTATAGTGTCGTGATACCAAACTCAACTTTAAAAGTTTCAAACATCTTCAAAATAAACAATAAATATGAGGCAAATAATAAAGAAGTAATAACCTATCTTAAGCATGAAAAACATAGTCAATGAAACAAACTAGTGCAAAGCAACAATTTTTCACACGCATGCTATAAACCCAATAACAATGTATATATACTCTCCACCTCACATATACATCATCCCCATACATAATACACGTAGAAAATAGACCAACAAGTTCTAATGCTTCATGTCAAGGTTAACCACGACACTTACCTCGCACCGCAACCAAATCAAGGCACAACCACGACTTTTCTTTAGAATTAGACTCCAAATCAATCAAATCTAACAAAGTATAGTTCAATAATTTAAAATAGGCTTTAGAAACTTCCCACGAGTGAAAAAGAATCAATCTTTAATGATTTTTAAAAAAGTCAACAAAAGTCAACCCTGGAGTCACTTGGTCAAAACCCGGGATTCAAATCAAAACTAAATTACTCATTCACCTCTGATCCCAGTTATGTAATTAGTTTCTAAATTAGACCTCAATTTGAGGTCTAAATCTCAATTTCTCAAAATCTCCAATTTCTACCTAAACCCCTAATTTCAACCATGAAAAATCATAGATTTAAAATCAATGGGTGTTTATGGAAATATATTAAAGCAAGTTAAAATCTACTAATCAATGAAGTTGGGATGAAAAAACTCTTCAAATTGGCCTCTAGGCCGAGATCTAACTTAAGTCTCGACTTTGGAAAGTTTTAATACCTGGGCGTTAGGTGTCCTTCACGTTCGTGAAGCACCTAACGTGTTCGCGAAGAACAGTGGCCATAAGGCTGTCGCGTTTGCGAGCTAGTCTTCTCGTTTGCTAAGGATTACTCCTCCTACATTCGTGTTCGCGTTCGCGAGCCAAAGAATGCATTTAGGAAGAGTAAGGAACAGACTTCCTCCCAGAAACTCTATGCATTCATGAGAGGACGGTCGCGTTCGCGGAGGGTAAGCCCCTCACTAATTTGCATTCGCGATTGTGTCCCCGTGTTCGCGAAGAAAAATTCCGCCCCAGCCCAAGTTTCCTCTTCAGGATCGCAAGAGTAGCTTTATGATAACGAACACATCACACCAGACACCAGAAACTGCTGCAAACCGGCAATCTCCCAAGTTCGAAATGGTCCATCGCCTATCCGAAGCCCCTCGAGCACCAACACAAACATGCATACAAGTGTAAAAACATCATATGAACTTTCTTGCACGATACAAATACCAAAATAACATCTCTAACTACGAATCGGACATCAAAATGCATGAAGTTTTAAAGAAAACTCAAAACCTCTAAAATCACAATCAACCGTCCGAATCCTATCAAACCAACTCCGATTTGCACCAAATTTCGCATACAAGTTTCAAATATCAAAATAGACCTATACTAATTCCCGGAACAAAAATTCTATCCCAATAACCATAAATTCAGCCCACGATTAAACCTAGGAAATTCCAAACCTTCAAATTACTAGCTCCCGGCAAAACAAGTCAAATCAATCTAGGGACCTCCGAATTTAATTTCGGGCTTACGCCCAAGTCAAAAATCATGATACGGACCCATCAGGATCATCGAGATATAGATCCAGGGTCGTTTATATAAAATATTAACCGTAGTAACCTCAATTTGTTATTAAAGCCAAAAATCATATTTTTTTTCAAATTTCACATAAAAATTTTCCGAAAAAATACACGGGCTTCGCATGCAAATGGATAACAATTAAACGGAGCTAATTTAGGTCTCAAAACATGGAAATAAGGGCTAGTACTCAAAATAACCTATCGGGTCGTCACACTTTTATCCAATTGAAAATTAAGTATGTTTTCGTTTTGTAGTTAACACGACAGATTAAGTTAAAGAATTTGTACTTTATTAATTAATCCTCATGTGATAATCAAATTTCACTATAAAACTAGAAAGGAATTGCTATAAAGACCTCCCTAAAATTTGATTGAAGAAAACGACCTCTATTTTTCTTTCTTACTTATTTTTTGTCATGATCCAAAACCCCAAGAGTTCGTAAGGGAACCTACCCCACTTGCTAGGAACGCCAGTCATACACAATAACGGAAGAATAATAACAATTGCAGAATAATTAAGTCTAAAGATGAATAAGCATAGATAAATACCAAACCAATCCAACCAATCCCCAAATTTTGGTAACACTGAGTCATAATCTCTAATACATGAATACAAGTATGCTAATACAATATATTGTTTGATGTAATAATTGTAATAAAATATAGAAAGAGATGCCACACACTGCGATCGGGATCCAGCTCTACCTCGTGTCTCAATAGCAACAACAACCATGCTCAACACTTAGCTGGGTCCCACATATAGATGAATAGAATACCACAAACTCTAAGCCTCCTCAAGAATCAACCCCCTCAAACCATCCCTATTATGAACATAAATCCGACTCTGAAGTGGCAATACACCATTGTCACCAATAGTCACCTCCTTAGCACCACCTCATTGCACCGTGTCCTTAAGGACAAGAAAGTGGGGATCATCAGACTGGCGAGCCTTAATTCGCTAAAACAAGGATAACTGTGAAACAACACAAGCAAGGAATCTGCTAGGCTCCAAAATTTCAATCTCACCAATAAATTACCCAACACCAGAACATCTATAGCTAAAGGCCTCTCCGCAGCTAGAATAAATGTCAACTCCCTATACATTTCGCCTTTCTACCCAAGGTATCTGCAACTATATTAGCCTTCCCCGAATGATACAAGATAGGGATTTCATAATCCTTTAACAACTTCAACTAACTCTACCACCTCAAATTCAAATCCTTTTGCTTGAACAAATACTGAAGATTCTGAATATTTATGTAAACCTCACAATACACACCTTATAAATAACGCCTTCAAATCTTGAGTGTGCACAACAGTTGTTAACCACAAATCATTGTAAGCCCCATAAAACTTTACCAAGAACTTGAGGTTTTAGGGGTGCTGAGGTAGGCCAGTGTGTTGGAATATCAGTACAGACGTTTTTGGTTATGCAAAGCATTGAGGAGTTGGTGGAATATATTGGGAGAAAAAGGCATTGTTGTGGTCCCTTGTGTGGCTGCAGAACTGCTCCACGGGCTGCAGAACTGTTGCGGAGTTCAACATGAGAAGCTTAATTTTGGAGGTCATTTTGCGGTCAATTGTACGGCCGCATAACTGTTTCGCCGACCGCACTTCCATCGCAGAATCAACATGAGAAATTACGGAGGAAGGTTTCGCGGTCCACTTCGTGGCCGCATAAGTGATGTGCAGACTGCAGATCTGCTGCAGAACGGACAAGGCCAACCCAACATACTTGGATTCCATTTTGCGGTCCATTCTGTGGACCGTATACGTTTCATAATCGCTTTGCAATCTCAGATCCAGTTCGAAGGGTCCATTTTGTGTGTTTTTAAACATTACCCAATTCTAATAAATGACATAAGGGGGTCGTTTGAGATAAAGAACTTGATGTTTTTAGATAGGGAGAAGGGACTAGAGAAATAAGGAAGAAGCTCCAACCACCCTACTCAATAATCTTGCTCAATTTTGAAGATTCAAGGGAAATAACTCACTAGACCATAAACTAACCGGTAAGTCTTTGTCCTAAGCTTTCGTGCAAATTGTAATCGGGTTTGGGTAAGCTGTGGAGTACACGCAGGTTAGCGTAAAGTGTGAAAGAAAAAGGGAGAGGGTTGCACCTTAGCTACGATGATGCTCGAGCCTTGATATGTTTTGGTTATCTATTCTGAGGACGCGGCACGGTCCTTTGCTCGTTCCTATGAGGATGTAGTTTGTGATTGTTACTTGGATATTTACTTGTTTTTTGGCTCCTTCGATATAGAAGGTGTCGGTGTCACATCGTGCACTGCGAACATTTCTTTCCCTGTGTGCTGCTCTCCGTGTACTGTTTTTACTCCATCCTTCGTAGGGAACTTAATTATTTGATGAAGGGTTGACGGCACCACTCATATTGCGAATCCATGGCCTTCCAAGCAATGCATTGTACCTCATGTCACCTTCGATGACAAGAAACTTGGTATCCTGAATTGTGCCGGCCACGTTGACTGAGAGGATGATTTCCCCTTTATTTTTTTTTTCTTGCCATGTTGAATCCATTGAGGACTCGAGAGGCGGGTATGGTCTGGTCGAGCAACCCGAGTTGCTCTACCACCCTTGACCGAATTATGTTGGTCGAGCTACCTGGATCAATGAGTACACGTTTAAGAAATTATTGAAAATAAAAGAAATTACCAGTGCATCATTATGAGGTTGGGATAAGGTCTCGATGTCCTCCTCGCTGAATGAAAGGGCGTCTTCAGGTATATAGCTCCGAGTTCGCTTTTCCCTGGTGATGGATACTTTCGTTTTCTTAAAAATGGGTCCTTGAGGGACGTCGAATCAAACCAATAATCATGTGGATGACGTGTCGTGGTTCTTCTGTTTCATTTTTCTTGTTTGCCTCTCGTTCCCGAAATTGGTTTTTAGCTCGGTCGCTGAGGAATTCTCGAAGGTGCCCTTTGCTTATTAGTCGGGCCACCTCTTCTCGAAGCCTTCTGTAATCTTCGGTCCTGTGACCGTGGATATCGTGATATTCACATATCAAGTTGGGGTTCCTCTGCGAAGGATATGATAACACGGGTCTCGGGCACCTGGTATCTCTGATCCTGCTTATGGCCGATACGATGTCTGAAACATCGATGTTGAAGTTGTACTCAGATAGCGGGGTGCCTCTACCGGACCTGTGTGCCTGCCGAACCCTGCTTTGTTCAAGAGTCCCCGAGGATTCTGTCCTCGTTCCATCCTTTGGACACTTTGAGGTACGTTACGTCTCGGGATACTTCCCCGATTTTCTACGTATAGTTGATACCTTTCTTTGTTTGGCCTTGGCTCTCTTTTTGGAGGCCTTGATTCCTTTGCTAAGACTCTGATAGGATATACCGAGCCCAGAGGGGCTTCTAATTGGTCGTCCTCGACCCTGATCTTCGACTGGTACCTGTTGTGCACATCTGCCCAAACTATGGCGGGGTACTCGATTAAATTCTGCTTCAGCGTTTTGAAGCTATCGAGCTTCTCTCATTCAAGTCCTGAGTGAAGGCTTGTACCGCGCAATCGTCGGAGACCGGTGGTAATTCCATTCGTTCCAATTGAAAGCGGGACACGAACTCCCTTAACATCTCAATCTCCCTTTGCTTGATTTTGAAAACATCATATTTCCTTGTAGCGACCTTGATGGCACCAGCATGTGCTTTCACAAAGGAGTTTGTCATCATGGAAAATGAATCTATCGAGTTCGGGGGCAGGTTATGATACCACATCATGGTCCCTTTGGATAGCGTCACTCAAATTTTTTTTAATAGAACGGATTCAATCTCTTCGTCTCTCATGTCGTTTCGTTTCACAGCACAAGTGTAGGCACTAATGTGCTCATTGGGGTCCGAGATTCCGCTGTACTTCGGGAGATCGGGCATTCTGAATTTATTCAAGATAGGCATCGGAGCTGCACTTGATGGGAATGGATTTTGCACGAACTGTTTTGAATCTACACCCTTCAGAATCGGAGGTGCGCCTGGGATATGATCGACCCTCGAGTTGTAGGTCTCCAATTTTTTGGTTGTTATCTTCTATATTCTTTTCGCCCGATTCAATCCTCTTTGCGAGGTCTTAAAGCATCTTCATAATGGTGGGGTTGGCTGCTGACCCATTATTTCTCGATCTTTTCGGTGCCTGTTCGACTCGAGGAGCCGTTTCTGGTGGTGTTGTGCTTGAGGTTCTCTGATGGCTTTGTAGCTGAGCAATAGCCAGCTGTTGTGCCTGCAACATTTCAAAAATGACATGAAAGCTAACTTCCCTTTCCCTTTGAGCAGGGTCTCCCTGCGCTTCACACTGGTCTCCTTTACGAATTCTTCCGTCTGTATGAGAGCTCACATCAACATGTTGATCATTATGTGAGCCTTCATCGACAGGAATTTGCACTGGTTCCCCTTCAGGGTTTTGCGGTGGCACACCGGCACCTGAAGTAGAAGCGTCATTCTCTCTGTGGTCCTCAGGACCGTTGTTTTCATTTGTGTTTACTGAGTTAGATATTTTCTGACCTGAAATTGAAGATTCTTGGACAAGAAAAAGTGTGAATAATAACTTGTGTTTTTAGAAACCAGCACTAAAACAATCACTATTATTTTTGGCCCCATGGTGGGCGCCAAACTGTTTACCTTAAAAATGGTAATTACAATTATATTTGATTATGTGGTTCTATAAATACATGATCTATTTTAATACCGGTGGTTTAGGCAGTAGATGTTGAGTGTGAAGCGAGAAAAATTAAATAAGAGCAAAAGGAAACGAGATTACGCAAACCGGATAACGGAGAGACCGGTCTCAATGGTGATCGGAAGGGCCTCGAGGTCGAGCTTTAGAAGCTTGACTAGGGGCTATCGATGGCCGTATAAAAGTGTTGAAGGCCTTAAGAATGGCCTATTTATGATCAATAACAAGTAATAAATGAAGAATAAATCAAGAACACAATAAATGAGAAGCAATAAATCAATGAAGCATTGTAGGGAATGTTTTAGTTAGAGAGCAGATGATGTTATTGTTCTTGTATTGAGTATCATGTATGTTACAAAGTGACAAGGGTCCCCTTTATATATGAGGGGGAATTCCAACATAGTACATGTATAATTAATGCAAAGAGATATGGCTGGTACAACCATTTAATGCCACGGTACGGACTTGTACTATTTTGTGCATTTTGTCATATTTAACCACGTGCCCCTTGGGAATTTCCCGTATTTCCATGTTGACCTTCGATTTGTGCTGCCTCAAGGTCGAGGACCTTCGATATTCCCCTTCGATGCCAAAAACTTGAACCTTCAAGCCTTCTGAGCGTCGAAATGACTGTAAAATAGGGCTCTCCGATTTTAGCCATATACACACAAGATTAACAAAATACTATCAACACCTTACCACCCAAGTGGAAACGGAAAAGCAAAATCCACGAACAAGACCATTCTCCAAAACCTGAAAAAGAGGTTGATCGATGCCTAGGTAAATGGAAGGAAATCCTTCTCGTAGTCCGTGGGCGTACGCACAACCTCGAAATCTAGCACCGGGGCCACCCATTATCACTGGTCTACGGTGCCGAAGCCTTAACAATTGTCGGAGTGGGAGAACCAACCCTAAGGTTCCAATATACGACCGAAGAGTCGAATGGCGTGGCCATTATCACAAGCCTGGAACTATTAGATGAAAGGCGTGAGGCCGCCCTAGTCCGGTTGGCTACCTAGAAACAACGGACAGAAAGATACTAAAACCAAAGAGCCAACCTCCGACACTTCAAGATCGGGGACTTGGTTTGAGGAAAGTAACATTACACACCCAGGACCTGAACAAGGGGAAGCTGAGACCAAATTGGGAAGGACAGTATTGAGTCGTCGCAATTATCGGCAAAGGCTCATATAAACTTGAGGCGGTAAACATTATGCAACTACCAAAAAATTAGAATGTAACTCACTTAAAGCGGTACTACTGCTAAGGTACGATCTCAATTAATCTTTAATAAATGAATCAGACTAACACTTGCAGGCAATGGCCAAGTGAGAATGTGACTATTAGGTCTAAAAGCATGTCTTGCACTCTTTTTTCCTTGAACAGGTTTTGTCCCAAAATGGGTTTTTTGGCAAGCTTTTAAATGAGGAAACAGTAAATCGTGCTAACTTATATTTGAAGGCCGCTCTCAAACCGGAGTCAATGGTCGCATCAACAGTATCCGAGCCCTCTCAAGCTCGTCCTAGAATACTGGGGGCCATCATCCTCACGTTAAGATTCTTAGCAAGGAAAGGGGATGCTTTTTACTTGAAGTAGCTAAGGCTCAGTGGTTAGGATACATTGTAAGGGCTGAACAGTCGTAAGAACCGTGCCTACGTAACCCACCTTAGCTATGATACAAATTTTTATCATGTACTTTACACATTGAAATGAATGAAAATTCCTCTTTGCTATTATACATTTTCTTCCTTCTTAAAACCTGGATCCTAAGAGCCCAATGGCTACCCCTACCCAGGGACTATCAAGCCCAAGGGCTACCCCTACTCGAGGACTACCGATCCCAAGGCTACCCCTCGCCCGAAAAAAGTTCGGATAAACTGGGCTACTAAATCCTAGAAGCACCAACCGATTAGACGGTGCCCAAAAAAAAAAGGTTGTGGCCACCCAAAAAATGGCTCGGAGACGTTTGAAGCTTGTAATAAAAAGAAAGGCCTTTATAAAAAATTCAAAACCTGCTAAAAGGTAACCCTTGGAAAAGACATCGTCTAAAATAGCTTAAGCATCTTTGAAAAAACTTTCCGGCCACACCGAGTTTTTAAAGCCTAAAGCAAACAAAGTTATATCGAAGTCAGGCTTCGTTCGGACCTTTGAAAATCAGACGCCTAACTACATATGATTCCACGCTAAGGCATTGGAAACATTTCTAGAATAAAAATTATGAAGAGATGCTAAGAAAGTAAAGACTTGAAATTTCCAAAAAGGGAAATTATATATATATTCCGCAATATACTTACAAAGGCCAAATAAAAACGACCTCAAATAACCAAAATTTGTACATAAGACAAAAAAATAAAAAGGTACTAAGGCATTTACGCCTAATCTTCGCTAGGGCCTGACTTTTCGCCAGAGTCGTCGGAACCTTCAGATCCCTCCGAACCCCTGGATCCCTCAGAGCCTTTTGAACCTTCGGGCTAGTAAAGCTTTTTCGCCTTGGCCTCGGATTTTTTGGCTCTTCGATCTCAGCCGATAGGTCAAAACCTCGAGCGTGGATCTCCTTGAGGGTCTCTCTTCGGGATAGCCGCTTCATATATTCGTCCTTGTCTCCACATCGGCCTTGTATTAGTCCACCATTTCATAAACATCGGCGGAAGTTGAGACCAACTTGGACCTCAGTGCCTCGGACTCTCTACAATATTTTGTAACAATACATACGAATCTACAACTGATACATAAATTATACATTAGTGATACATATTTTATACCTTTAATATACATAATATCAATTAACTGCATGATGTCTACTTTCTACAAGTAACATAATGGTTGTCTTTTATTTTCTTAAAATTTCATGATTGCTAAGTTTTTTTTTTTAATTTGTAGTTGGTGTTTGGTAACATTGCCCCAACAAATGTTGAACAAATGATGTGAGGCTAGAATTCATGGTTTAACATGTTATATGCCTACATTTTATGTGCGTTAATGATAAAAATACACTTTTTATGTGTATAATGGAGTTTATTTCATGTGTAGGTGCATTGGAGATGGAAACCGAGCTAAATGGATGCAAATACATCAAAAATACGCTTAAGAGTCGAAAAGGAAACACCCAGGCATTAGCCGGGCGTTTGGCCCCTAAAGCCAGGCTGTCCCTAGCGTTAGTGGGGCGTTTGGCCCATAAAGCCAGGTTGACCCTGGCGTTAGGGGGCGTGTGGATCCTAACGCCAGACCTGCCGTGGCTTTAAGGGGGCGTTTGAGCCCAAACGCCTGGGTCCCGATGTCCGGTCAATTCCGAGTTT
>ML332913.1:0-17629 GCA_005239505.1 Nicotiana paniculata
GTTCAGTAAACCCACGAACTTATCAGCCACGGGAAACGCAACTTGATCAAAACGGGAGAGAGGTACGGTCAGAATGAATCTAGACAAAGCTACAGGGAGATTCAAGGACCCACAATTGATTACTCGAACGTTATGTAACCGAACCCCAATTACCGTTATCCTTTGTAATGCCTCATTAATGTCATAATTATTCATTAATGAGTAACAATACCAAGAGTCGTACGTTATAAGAATCTCCTATATAAGGGAGGGGAATACAGCTTGTAAAGGCATCTGATTCTCGAATACAATCAACTTCGATTTTTTATATTTCTGCAATATTGTCTATTATTCATTTTTCTCCATTACCTTGATTATCAGTAACCCGTATTCATCTTAAAAAATAAGCTTTAATCAAAGGGTCTAATTCTTTCGTTAAACAGAAACAATATAAAGATAACAGGAAAGAAACAGGAAAACGGATAAATTGGCGGTGCATAAGTACTCGTCACCTCATATATACGCCGCTCACATGATTTTTCATATAGCAATTAAGGCAAGGATTCCTAATCCCTCAAGTCAAGGTCAGACACAACACTTACCTCGATCCACATGCCACTCACTGCCCAATTACCGCATTTCATCTAGATTCCACCTCCAAACTACTCGTATCTAGCAATAATTAACTTAATAACATCAAATATTTCTAAAGAAATCAATTATAATGCATAAATTTAGGTTTCTCAAACTTTCCCCCCAAAAGTCAAAAATCGACCCCGAGCCCGATCGGTCAAAACTCGAGGTTCGGACCAAAACTCATTCACCCATTCACTCCCGAGCCCGAATATGTAATTAGTTTCGGAATCCAATCCCAAATTAAGGTCTAAATCCCCAATTTTTAAAATCCTCAATTATTCCAAAATCCCAAATTTTCTACCATGAAAGAACAAGGTTTAGGGCTAGAAATATAATGAGTGATGTTAGAAATGGAACAAATTGAGTTAAAGAGTACAAACCTATGAATTAGTATTGAGTTTATCCTTCAAAATTGCTCCTAGGCCGAGCTCTAATGGAGAGTTTATGAGAAATGGGTAAAATCCCGTTTTTGAAATGTTTTAAGGTTTGGGCGTCAGGCTTTCGTCGCGTTCGTGAAGGACCTGCTGCGTTCATGATGCACAGCAGCCTGAAGGGATTTCGCGTTCGTGATGGTCTTCCCCTCCCGACCTTCGCTTTCGCGAGCCTTGGCCCACGTTCGCATAGAACAACTCACCGATCCCCAACCCACCTCAAATACACTACGTGTTCGCGAAGAGCAGACCCCTCAGTGCTCCGTGTTCACGATCATGGCCTCGCATTTTTGTAGAACGAACCATCCCCTAGCCCATCTTACACTTTGCATTCGCGAGAGAGCCTTCGAGAACGCGAAGATACCTGAAGCTGCAGAAAACCAGATTTTCTAAGTGTAAAACTTCCTGTAGCCTATCCGAAACTCACCCGAGCCCTCGGGGCTCCAAACCAAACATGCACACAAGTCCTAAAACATCATACGAACTTGCTCGCGCGATCAATCGCCAAAATAGCACCTAAAACTACGAATTTAGCACCAAATCGAATGAAATTTTCAAGAAAGCTTTAGAATTTTTACTTTCACAACCGAGTCCGAATCACGTCAAACTGACTCTGTTTCTTACCAAACTTCACAGAAAAGTTATAATTATTATATTGAACCTTTAACGGGCTCCGCAACCAAAATACAGGCCCGGTATGAAAAATTCCAAACATCAATAGATTCTTAAAACCATTAAATTTTAGACTTTTTAATTTTCAACAATAATTCATATCTCAAGCTAGGGACCTCAGAATTCGACTCTGGGAATATGCCCAGGTCCCATATTTCAATACGGACCCACAGAGACTGTCAAAATATGGGTCCGGGGTCTGTTTATCCAAAACGGTGACCGAAGTCAACTAAAATCAACTTTTAAGGCAAAAAATCTCGTTTTTATCAGTTTTTATCATTTAAGCCTTCGGGGTCAATACCCGGACTGCGCACGCAAGTCAAGAAAGTCTAAAATAATATATGTATATATATATATATATAGGGGTTCGGAACACAGAATTTAGTTCTAAAACATGGGATGACCTATCGGGTCATCACATTCTCCACCTCTAAAATAATTGTTCGTCCTCGAACGGACATAGAAAAGTACCTGAACTGGTGAATAGGTGGGGATATCTACTCCGTATGTCCGACTCAGACTCCCAAGTAGCTGCCTCGGGGCTGACCTCTCCACTGCACTCGAACTGAAGGATAACTCTTTGATCTCAACTGACAAACCTGCCGGGCTAGAATAACCACCGGCTCCTCCTCATAAATCAAATCCTTGTCCAACTGGACAGAGATGAAATCTAACACATGGGATAGGTCACCATGATACTTTCGAAGCATGGACACATGGAACACTGGATGAACTGCTGATAACCCTGGAGGCAATGCAAGCCTATAAGCCACCTCACCCACTCTCTCGAAAATCTCAAAAGGTCTGATGTATCTATGGCTCAGCTTTCCCTTCTTCCTAAACCTCATGACACCCTTCATGGGTGATACCCGAAGCAACACCCTCTCCTGACCATGAATGCCACATCAGAAACTCTATGGTCGGCATAACTCTTCTGCCTGGACTGAGCTGTGCGGAGTCGATCCAGTATAATCTTGACCTTGTCCAAGGCCTCCTATACTAGATATGTACCCAACAACGAGCCTCCCCCGGCTCAAACCACCCAATTGGTGACCGACACCGCCTACCATATAACGCCTCTTAGGGAGCCATCTGAATTCTCGACTGGTAGCTGTTGTTGTAGGAGAACTCTGCAAGAGGAAAGAACTGATGCCACAATCCTCCGAAGTCTATAACACATGCGTGGAGCATATCCTCCATGATCTGGATTGTACGCTCGGACTGATCGTCCGTCTAAGGATGAAATGTTGTGCTCAACTCAACTCGCGTACCCAACTCACGTTGTATCGCGCTCCAGAAGTGCAAGGTGAACTACGTACCTCGATCAGAAATAATAGACACTGGCACACCATAAAGACGGACAATCGCACGGATGTAAAAATCTCTGCCAACCGCTCCGAATAATAGGTAACTGCCAGAGGAATGAAGTGCGCTGACTTAGTCAGCCTATCCATAACCCAAATGGAATCGAACTTCCTCTGAGTCCGTGGTAGTCCAACAACAAAATCCATAGTGATACGCTCCCACTTCTACTCAGGAATCTCTATCTGCTGAAGCAAACCACAGGGTCTCTGATGCTCATACTTCACCTGCTGACAATTCAGTCACCGAGCCACATAAGCAACTATATACTTCTTCATTCTCCGCCACCAATAATGCTGCTGCAAGTCCTGATACATCTTTGAGGTGCCTAGGTGAATAGAATACCGAGAATTGTGATCCTCCTCAAGAATAAACTCACGAAGCCCATCAACATTAGGCACACACACACGACTCTGCATCCTCAAAACTCCGTCATCTCCAACAGTAACTTTTTTGGCACCACCATGCCGTACGGTGTCCCTAAGGACCAACAGATGAGGGTCGTCATACTGCCGATCTCTGATACGCTCAAACAAAAAAGATCGAGCGACTGTGCAAGCTAGAACACAGATGGGCTCTAAAATATCAAACCTCACAAAATGGTTGGCAAAAGTCTGAACATCTGATGCTAGCGGCCTCTCACCGACTGGAATGAACACAAGGCTGCCCATACTCGTTGCCTTCCTACTCAACGCGTCGTCCACCACATTGACCTTCTCGGGATGGTACAAGATGGTGATATCATAGTCTTCAATAGCTCCAACCACCTCCTCTGCCTCAAATTGAGATCCTTTTGCTTGAACAAATATTGAAGGCTGCGATGATCCGTGAAAACCTCATACGACACGCCATAAAGATATTGCCTACAAATCGTCAGCGCATGAACAATGGCTGCCAACTCTAAATCATGGACAGGGTAATTCTTCTCATGGACCTTCAACTACCGAGACACATATGCAATCACCCTGCCCTCTTGCATCAATACTGCACCGATCCCAATACGGGAAGCATCACAATATACCGTGTAAGATCCTGAACCTGAGGGCAACACCAACACCGATGTTGTAGTCAAAGCTATATTGAGCTTCTGAAATCTCGCCTCACACTCGTCGGACCATCTGAATGGGTCAACCTGGTCAACGGGGCTGCTATAAATGAAAACCCGTCCACAAACCGACGGTAGCAACACGCCAAACCCAAGAAGCTCATGATCTCAATGGCTGAAGTGGGTCTAGGCCAGTTCTGGACTGCCTCAATCTTCTTAGGATCTACCTGAATGCCCTCTGCTTATACAACATGGCCCAAGAAAGCGACTGAATCCAACCAAAACTTGCACTTCGAAAATTTAGCATACAACTGGCTATCTCTCAAAGTTTGAAGCATGATCCTCAGGTGCTTCCCATGCTCATCCCGACTACAGGAGTATATCAAGATGTAATTAATAAACACAATCACAAAGGAGTCCAAATAATACTTGAACACTCGGTTCATCAAATCCATAAGTTTTGTTGGGGCATTGGTAAATCCAAAGGACATCACCAGAAACTCATAGTGCCCATACCGCGTCTGAAAAGCTGTCTTAGGGACATCGGATTCCCTAATCCTCAACTGATGGTAGCAAGATCTCAAATCAATCTTCAAAAACACCTTGGCACCCTGAAGCTGATCAAACAAGTCATCAATCATCGGCAATGGATACTTGTTCTTGATGGTGACTTTGTTCAACTACCGATAATTACTACACATCCTCATAGACCCGTCTTTCTTCTTCACAAATAACACCGGTGCACCCCAGGGCGAGACACTAGGTCTAATGAAGCCTTTATCAAGCAAATCCTGACATTGTTCCTTCAATTCTTTCAACTTTGACGGGGCCATTCGGTATGGTAGAATGGAAATGGGCTGAGTGACTTGGCATGTGCCTTTACGAAAGAATCCGCAAGCATGGCGAATGAGTCAATGGAATTCGACGGTAGATTATGGTACCAAATCATTTCCCCCTTCGATAGAGTCTCTCCGAACTTCTTCAATAGAACAGACTCAATCTCATCATCTTCCAAACTGTTACCTTTGATGGCGCATGTATAGGAGGTGACATGCTTGTTGGGATCGGTGGTCCCATTGTACTTAGGTATTTCTATCATACAAAATTTCTTGGGAATGGTCTTCGGAGCCGCACTTGGAGGAAACGACTTCTGTACAACTTTCTTAGAATCCATCCCTTTCAAAATTGGAGATGCCCCTGGTATCTGGTCAACCCGGGAGTTGTACGTTTCTACTTTCTTATCATTCGCCTCAATTTTCATATCTCCCGATTCAATTTGTTTGGTGAGCTCCTCCAGCATCTTCATTATTGCGGGGTTAGTCCTTGATTTACTGGCATTCGACCTTTATGGTACTGGCTCAACCCGGCGGGTGGCTTCCGGTTCGACCTCACTCGGCGTTCAATGCTGATTTTGTAGTTGTACAATAGCGGCTTGTTGATCTTGTAGCATCTCGAATATCACTTGGAGACTGACTCCTCAATCTCCTCCGACATGTGTACCTCGACTGTCAGATCGACCTTCTCTGCGCACACTCACTTCTGGGTCCGCGCCCAAATTCGCAATTATAGCGATGTGCGAACTGACATCGACTGGATTGGCAACCGGTGCTCCCTCGAGGTCATCTTCTGGTACCTCAACCCCTGGAGCAACTACATGGTCATTTTCCCCGTGAAATCTGAGGCCATTATCACCATGTGTGGGTGTTGTTTGTGAGTTTGACATATTTTATCCTGAAAACAAAAATACTTGACAAGAACAAGCGTAAAGTAGTGTGTGTTATCGGAATCAGTATTGAATAATCACTATTATCCTTAGCCCCACGGAGGGCGCCAAACTGTTTACCCTAAAATTTGGATAACAATTAAACTTACATTATGGTTTAACGGATATGTGATTTCACCCGATACCAATTGATAAATGCGTAAGTAAATGAAAAATTAAATTGTAAACAAATCAAACCAGTGTGCAGATAGAGATTCAGCCTCGAGTTAAGATACCCTCGAACTGATAAGTGTAAGAACAGTAGAAACAAGATAAAAATGATGAACAATGGCACAAGTAAGAAAGGAAGAGTTGAATTGTTTTTTTCTCAATAGATCATGTCCTTACAAATGATTGGAGCTCCTCTTTATATAGTAAAGGAATTCTAATTACGGTATATTTCTAATTACATAAGGAAATCATATAAACATCTAATTAACCGCTTCTAATTTGATCCGTTCCGAGATTCACGCCACGATCCTCGGCCAATCACGGATATCTCGCTCTTTCTGTTACTAAGTTATCCCCGATATTACTCGGGGTCTATCTCCCTTGGCTTCGATTGATACGGACCAATCTCGAAAGAGACTTTGATCTCGAACTCAATACCTCAGCTCTTCGATGCAACATCCTAGTTTCGATCAAATAGTGAAATCGGGTAGCCCCGATTTCTATTGTATACATATATAATGCAACATAATTTCTTTTGGTCTTTCTAAAATCTAGGCTAAAAAAGAAAATATACTTATACTATTATTTTTTGCGATTTTAAGTAACATAAGTATATATAGGAGTACATTGGTGGATCTAGAGTGCAGTTACTGGGTCCCGAGAATCGAGCAACTTTTGCGTTGAACCTGTATTTCAATTAAAAAATCCACTAAATATTAATATATATCTAACTGTGAACCCAATTATTATTGTATATTAATTTAAGATTACGATAGGAACCCATACACTTTAAATCCTAGGAGTCAGTAGCGAATCTAGAGTGCAGTTACTAGGTTCCCGGGAACCCAATAACTCTTACATAGACCCTGCTTTTCTATTAAAAAATATACTAAATATTAATAAATATCTAATTGTGAACCCAATTCACTACTAGAAAATTGTCAAAATTCATCCACAAAATACTGACTGAAATCGGTCGGAAATTAAGTAAATTGGTCGCAAAAGTCAAAGAAAATATTTCTGACACCGAAAATAGTGGTCCCACAACAAATATATAAAAATTCTGACCGATTTCAATCGGAAATTGGTCAATATTTGACCAAGACCTGGTCATACTTGTATATTATCTACAAAAATAATTTTTTATTAAAATTTTCAAATATACCGACCGATTTCGGTCGGTATATTTAAAATTATGCTTTCTCGCCCAAGGCAATTGGTTTTTAATATAACAAAAATTATATATATATATATATATATATATATTTAACCAACCGGATTAAGTTTTAGTTAAATTTTTCGACCGAGTTCAGTCAAAAATACATTTTAAAATTATTAAAATATAAATTTAATAAAATTACCGACCGAAGTCGGTCGGTTTTCGTCAACCTTTATATAAATAGATTTTAAATAAATAATATATATATATGTGTGTGTGTGTGTGTGTGTGTGTGTGTGTGTGTGTGTGTGTGTATTTAATTGATTTTTTTTTGGTAACTAACACTTTTATTAATCACCAGTAAATCATTACAATTCCATAGCCTGCTTATAACTCAGCAGCTATAATCTTACAAAACCAAAACCTACATAACTATTTCTAAGAAAACATAAAATGTTACACCAAACTACTAATCACAGTGGTGGCTCTCACATTACAGATGTAGGCTACTTCTCGTGCAATACTATCAACTCCCCTGCTTCTCTTTTCAAATATCCTCAGGTTCCTTTCGATCCAATTGACATGAGTTATCTCAGCATACACCATCCTGTATAGTTGAGATCTATGAGTCTTGCCTTTAGCCCATTGTATCACCCACTGCACATGTTGATCCTAGTTGTCTCTTACTACATCTTTTCTTTACATCCAATGAAGAATTTTCTGCAATACTGCTTTTTCAAATTGATAGTTCACAAACAAATGTTCCCTAGTTTCATTATGGTTTTGAAATAAATAGCACCTTGAATCCACAGTTACACCCCATTGTACCAGTCTATCATCTGTTAATAATCTCCCATGCAATTGCAGCATATTGTAAATATAGCCTTTGGTTTAGTCTTGTTTTGGAACATCAGACACTTTCAAGCAACTCTTGGTCTATCTCCCAGTAACTGGAGGTAAAACTGGCTGATCAAATTCTTTTTAAGATGATGCTTATGTTGCACTTGCTGAAGAGTTGTTCTAGCACTTAGAATCTATTTAACCATCCAGCTTGCTTGTTGAGGGATTTCCATTTCTTCTAGATGCTTGTCCTTTATATAGAAAGCATGAATCCATCTGATTCATAAACGACCATGTTTATGTGCTACATCCCTGCAAAATTTTTCTAGTGCGGCCTTGTTCCACAGTTGAAAAATAATCAAGCTTAGGCCCCCACTTGATTTAGGTGTACACATTATGTCACATGATACCAAAGCCTTTTTGTGATGACATTTACCCTAGACCAAATGTAGCTCCTGCAGTAAGCCTCAATCATTTTCAATACTTTTGTAGGAAAATTGAACAACTGTGACCAGTAAGACTGAATGCCAAACAAAATAGTTTGAACCAGTTGAACTCTTCCAGCATATGATAGTTTCTTTGCTGTCCATGAAGAGATCTTTGCAACTATCTTCTCTACCAAAGGATACTATTGCATCAATGAGAGCTTCTTGGTGGCAAGATAAATACCAAGATATTTGAAAGGTAGTTCTCCAATTGTGAAGCCCAACTTCTGTATGATCTCCACTATGACATTCTGAGGGACCCCCCCCCCCCCCCCCCCCCCCCNCTCCCCAAAGTACACTGAGATTTTCCTCAAATTGGCTTGCGATCTAGAGACTTGAGAGAAGTGACTGAAACATCCATGAATATGAGAGATAGAAGATAGGTCACCTCTTGCAAACAGTAGAAGATCATCTGCATAGCTGAGGTGTGTAATTCCTAGCTTTGCAAATCTTGGATGGAATCTGAAACCTTTTACCTCTTTTAGGTTATTAAGGCTTCTACTAAGATACTCCAATGCTATTGCAAACAAGAAAGGGGAGATAGGGTCTCCTTGTCTCAGACCTTTAGCAGCATCAAAAGGTGAGGTGGGTTCCCCATTAAGCATGATAGTGTAGTTAACTGAGGTAACACATTCCATTATCCATACCACAAATCTCATAGGGAATCCCAGCTCAATCAGAACTTGTTCCAGAAAACTCCAATCAACTAAATCATAAGCTTTTTGAAGATCAATCTTAATCATACAACTGTCAAAAATGTTCCTCCTTGTATAAGCTTTCACTATTTCATGTGCTAATATGATGTTATCAGCAATTCTCCTACCAAGGATGAAGCCAGCTTGTGCCTCACAGAGGACTGAGGCAATAACTTGTTGTATTCTGGCTGCTAGCACTTTAGATATCAGTTTATATAGCATGGTGCAGCAAGAAACTGGTCTGTAATCTTTTATTATGCTAGGACTAGGCATTTTAGGCACCAGTGTGAGTATAGTACAGTTTACAGCTTTATATAGTTCCCCAGTATTAAAGAACACTTTGACAACTTGAATAACTTCATCCTTGATGATCACCCATGACATCTTAAAGAAATAGGCACTGTATCCATCAATTCCTGGTGCTTTATCACTATCAATAGCATACAAGCCAACATAGATTTCTTTGTCAGTAACCTCAGTACAAAGAGCAATCTTTTGTTGTTGTGAAAAGACTAGTCCATTTCTCATAATCAATCTATTTATAGTAGGGAGAGAATGAGTTGCTAATCCCATTAGTGATTTGTAGAATTCAATAACTTCTTGCTTTATGTTGTCAAGATGGGCAAGCTTATTACCTCTGAGTGCAATAATCTCATTTAACTATTTCTTCTAGCTTCTTTCCTTCATGATTGCTGCAAAATACTCAGTTTTTGAATCTCCGAGTCTGATCCACTTTGCTCTTGCCTTCTGTTTCAATACACTTTCTTCTATAAGAGACCACTTTTCTAAACTCTACAATATACTCATTTCTTCTTCAAGCAGTGAAACATTACATATTGCAGTGATCTTTCTTTGTACATCTTCTAAGTTCACTCTAGCATGTTCAATCTTCATGCTAATGGTTCGAAATTTTTCATTATTCAGAGTTCTGAACAATGGCCTTAGAGCCTTCAACTTTAACCAAATGTTCTTCATCTTGCAAGTAGCATAAGAATGTTTGCTGAGCCCATATGTTGAAGAATTTGAAAGGTATTTTGCCAGGTTTTGAGGCTGAGTGAATAGTGAGTATCATGGGGCTATGATCAGAAATAAATGGTAGGCCATACTCAGTAGTCACATGACCCCACTGCATCATCCACTCATAGTTACCAAGTGCTCTATCAATCATGTTGCATACCCTGTCTGCACCATACCGTTTGTTTGACCATGTGTAGTACTCCCCTGTCCATGACAGCTCATTTAAGGATAAAGAGGTCACACACTCAACAAAATCTTGGACTTTTGTATAAGTGATAGGATTACCCATAACTCTGTCCCTTGAATACACACAACATTTAAATCCCCATACAGTAGGCAAGGTTTGGTAACTCTTACAGCTAGATCCTTTAGTCACCCCACAATTTTCTTTGCTCTACAGTTTTCTATCTATATATAGTTGTTACTTCACAATCTACCACCCACATACTATCTTGCACCAAACAATGAATAAATTGAGCTTCAAACTTAGACAAGTAACAATGTACCATTGGGGATCCCATGCAAACCACACTCTCCCATTTGAAGCATACTGATAATTTGTAACAGAGTTCCACCCTGGAGTTACTCTGAGCATGATCCTACTAGTATTATGTTCTTTGACCCTTGTTTCAACTATAACTTCTAGCTTTATTTTTTGACTACTGATATACTTTTTAACTCTTTTTGTTTATATCTCTTATTTACACCTCTAATCTTCCAGAATAGCCACTTCATTAGCAAGTCATTCAACTCCTATCTTTATCAGGTGGTAAGGTGCTAGTACTCAAATTTCCCCTTTCTAGTGGCTCAAAGGCATTTTTCATTGTTATGGCTGAAAGTGCTGGGAAGTTTATCAGGTCCAATTCAATCCTATTTTCTTCAGCTTTTCCTTTATCTACTGTTGACTCCACAAGATGTCTATGTTGTTATAGAGGTGTTTGATCATTACCCTTCTGTACAAACTCATGAGCATCCCTTGGTTGCACATTTTCTTTGTCCTGTGATCCTTTTTGGCCTTGTTGCTGAGGAATATCTTGTATCTGCGGTTGATTTTTATCCTCTGGTTGATTAGCCTGATTATCTCCACCATTCAATGGACCTTTGCATCTCCACTCCATAGTGACCTTCTTAGGCTCTCTTCTCCTGCCTTGTTGTTTCTCTTGCTGCTTATTTTATTGTTGTTCTATACCACATTTGTGCCCAACCACTAGACATTTCCTGCAAAACTCAGGTTTCCAATCATACCTGACTGGTTGTGCAAATGTTCTACCATTAGGGTCCATAACTGTTACCTCAAGAGGCAATTCTTTAGTGATATTCACTTCTATCGACATCCTTGCAAAGGATACTCTAGTTTTCTTTGCAATACACTCATCTGCATAGATAGGAGTACCTATTGCACTAGCCACTCGACTTAAAGAGTCATGACCCCAACAGTTCATAGGCATGTTAGGAAATTGAACCCATAGAGGAATTTCAGTGGAAAACTCCTCATCAAAATCAAAATCTGGTGTCCAAGGCTTTAGGATGATAGGTCTGTTATTAAACATGTATGGCCCAGAGTAGTAAATTTCTTTCATATCATCTGCATTTTGAAATTTGATGATGTAGTACCCCTCATCATGCAAGTACAGTTCAGGCTTAACCAAATTTTCCCAATTTATCCCAATAAATCGCTTCATAGCATTATAACCCGGTGTTTCCCCAATTATATAAGCTATCACAGAACTCTTCAACTTCTCTGTTTCCAGATCTACCTCAACTTTATCTAATTGGACTAAAACTTGGCCATCAATGAGTTGTAGGGGTATGTAGGCTAACGACATACCATTTTCAACTGCTCGATTCCTCTGAAATAGATTTGTCCATGGCTTAGTCTTCATAGCAGCTGCCTCCTCAGGTTGTTTGTTCTCCACAATCACAGTACTATTTGCTTCACGCACCGGATTTACTATTCCATCGATTATTGGCTCCTTGCTTGCATGTTGAATCTTCGGCTCCTCGATGTTGTTAGCTTAAGTCGTTGTTGGAGGAGTGCTCAGATCTAGCTTCTTCTTAACTCTAGCAATCTTCAATGATGGTCCTGTTGCACAGCTCGTTGTCCCCATTTCCTGCACTACCACTGGTGTATCTAATTGTTTCTTCTCTTTTTCATCAGCTTGAATTCGAGCACCCACAGAGCTACCGTAGATAGCTACGGGGTTCTTCCTGGGTCTACCACGACCCTGTCATCCCCTTCTTATGTCGTTCGCCATGAAAACACAGTCAGTGCACGTTTACTATCATGCGCCGAGAGCATTAGCGGAGAGCAAACTTAGTATATGGTAATTTTAATTGATTTAACATCCTAAATTTTAATATTCAATTTTAATATCGAATATATCTTATATATTCGAATACATTTTACAAGATGCAAGACGTTAAATTTTATAATTTGACAAAAATCAACCGACTTCGGTCGGTACTGTAATTAAATTAATTACAAAATAATTTAAAAATCAGTTACCGACCGATTTCGGTTGGTAATGTCTAGTCAAACGGTCAAAGTTTATTTTATAATACCGATCAAAATTTTCCGACCGAATTCCATCAGAAATTTCTAATTAAGGGCAGCCTAACGGGTTTCTTCCCCATTTTTCTCTTTACTCTTACTCTCACTCCTTCCACATCCGAAAATTTTTCCCAAATTCCACCCAAATCACCTCACCACTCCCTTCTCACCCAAAATCAAACCCCCCACTTCGTCTCTCCCGCGCCACCACTGTCGCCCCACCACTTCTCCTCCACCAGCACCTCCGCCCACTGCTGCTCCTCCTCCCCACCACTGCTCTAAACATATCCGCTTTTTGAAGGTTGGTAATCTATATTTGTTAATTTTAGTTATTTATGTTCTTTCAATTGTATAAAATTGTGATGACCCGATAGACATCTTATGTTTTAGAATCAAACTCTGTGTTTTGCAACCTTTAGAACCTTATTTTAGCCTTCCTCGATTTGTATGCCCAGTCCGGGTATTGACCCGAAAGGCTTATATGTTAAAAATTGATAAAAGCAAGAATTTTTTCCTTAAAGGTTAAGTTTCGTTGACTTCGGTCAATGTTTTAAGTAAACGGACTCGGACCCGTATTTTGACAGTCTCGGTAGGTCCGTATTGAAATATGGGACTTGGGCATACGCCCAAAATTGAATTCCAAGGTCCCTAACTCGAGATATGAATTTTTTGTTGAAAATTAAGAGTCTAAAATTTTTATGGTTTTAAGAATTGATTGATGTTTGGCATTGTTGATACCGGGCGTGTATTTTGGTTCTGGAGCTCGGTATAGGTCCACTATAATATTTATGACTTGTCTGTCGAATTTGGTGAGAAGCGAAGTTGATTTGACATGATTCGGGCGTCCGATAGTGAAAATAGAAGTTTTAAAGTTTTCTTAAATTTCTTGAAAATTTCATTCGATTTGGGGTTCAATTCGTAGTTCTAGGCATTATTTTGGCGATATGATCGTGTGAGCAAGTTCGTATGATATTTTAGGACTTGTGTTCATGTTTGGTTTGGAACCCTGAGGGCTCGGGTGAGTTTCGGATAGGCTACGGGATGTTTTGGACTTAGAGAAATCTGGTTTTCTGCAGTTTCAGTGCCTTCTGGTTTCCTTCTTCGCGTTCGCGAACGCAAAGTAGAAACTGAGATGGATAGGTTTTTCCTCTTCGCGAACACGAAGGCTGGGTCGCGAACGCAAAGCGATGGGGGCTTTACCCTTTGCGAACGCGACCACCTCAACGCGAAAGCGAAGCTTTAGGGACCTGGGGGAGGGGTCAGTTATCCTTCTACGCAAACGCGTGCATTGGTTCGCGAACGCGAAGGCCAAGGGGGAGAAGCCTTCACGAACGCGTATGAGGACTCGCGAATGCGTAAGCCACTCGGGTTGTTGCTCATCGCGAACGCGGCAATCCCTTCGCGAACGCGAAGAAGGCCTGACGCCTGTGACTTAAAACAGAACAGTAGCAGGATTTTTCCTAAAATTTCATAACCCTTCCATTAGAACTCGGCCTAGGAGTGATTTTGAAGGGAGAACTCAACACCAATTCATAGGTTTGTACTCTTTAACTGATTTTCTTCCATTTCTGTCATTACTCGTTAAATTCCTAGCCCTAACATTTGTTCTTTCATGGTAGAAAACTAGGGATTTAGGGAGAATTGAGGGTATTTACAAATTGGGAATTTAGACCTCACTTTAAGGTCAGATTTCAAAACTAATTACATATTCGGGCTCGGGGGCGAATGGGTGAATAGGTTTTGGTCCGAACCTCGAGTTTTGACCAAGGGGGCCCGACGTCGATTTTTGACTTTTTGGGGGAAAGTTTTGGAAATCTAAATTTATGAATTGTAATTGATTCATTTAGCAATATTTGATGTTATTAAGTTAAATGTGTCTAGATACGAGGGGTTTGGAGGTGGATTCTAGATGAAAAGTTGTAATTGAGCATTGAGTGGCCTATGGAGCGAGGGAAGTATTGTGCCTAACTTTGACTTGAGGGATTAGGAACCCTTGCCTTAATTTCTATATAAAAATCATGTGAGCGGTGTATATGTGAGGTGATGAGTACTTATGCGCCGCCAATTTATCTGTCTTGCCTGTTTACTTCCCGTTCTTCTTATATTGTTTCATTCCCTGCCTTAATTGTTACATGTTTTTCTTGTATTTCCATGCCTAATTGCTACTTGTTAGATATTATTTCTCCTTGCTGACAGTATTAGTTGCCCCGTAGCTTCATTGTCTCCTATTACTTGCTTAAGCTGTTTTATTGGTGCTTTAATGATATTCTGGATTGGTCTCACTGAGTAGTATTACTTGTGAGAGGTTTTATTGAGTGCAAGCTTCCCATTTGCTTTGTTTTGCAGTTAAGTATTGTGAAGTGTTTTGTGTTAAATTGTGAAATTTCTGTAGTTACTGAATAATTGATACTAATATGGTGGGATCGGGTTGCGCGGGCGCAACAGGTGGAATAAGGATGATATATTAAGGAGGAATAAGGGTGAATTGATATTATACGGTGGAATCGGGTTGCACGCTACAACATGTGTAATAAGGGTGGAATGTGGTGAAATAAGGGTGAACTGTGATTGTGATTATTGTGATATGGTAGGATCGGGTTGTACGCCGCAACACTTTTATTTATATTCTGTTGTTCATGTTATTAAGAGGAAATAAGGGAGGATTATGATATGTACGGTTGGATCGGGTTGCGTGCCGCAACAATCTATATGTTTATGTTTTTCTTTGACTGTGTTAGCTATACGGTAGTTTTGAATTGTACTTAAGGATTGGTAATAGTTGAAAACCCATGAGATACGTTGGGTACTACATTTATTTCTTTCAAGTTACTGTTCTACCTTATTCTGTCTTCTTTTCTGTTTTTATTATTTATCGAATGTAGATTATATTGCGAGTGTCTCACTGTAGCCTCGTCACTCCTTCGTCGAGGTTAGGCTCGACATTTACCAGTACATGTGGTCGGTTGTACTGATATTGTACTCTGCACTTTCTGTGTAGATTTTGGAGCAGATTGTGGCTGATCGAGAGGTTTGGCTGTAGATTTCACAGCTAGGAGACCCAAAGTAGTCTTGTTGGCGTTCGCAGGCCCTGGCGTCCCCTTCTATACTTCCATACTTACTTTTTTTTTCCTTATTTCACAAACAGTTGTATTTTCTTTCGAACAAATACTTGTAGTAAAATCTTAGTATGTTCGCGAATCGTGACTCCGGATTCTGGGTAGTAATAGTATGTAATTAAAGTTGTTATTTATGAAATTTCACGTTTATTTCGATTTATTTATGGCTTGTTTATCGGTAATAGCCTAAAGGTAAAGAATTGGCTAAATAACCTCTAACGTTGGCTTGCCTAGCAAGTGTAATGTTAGGCGCCATCACGGCCCCGACGGTGGAAATTCTAGGTCGTGACAAAACTAGGGTTTACAATTTGGGATTTTGGATTATTTGAATTGATTATAATTCTTTAGATTTAAGGTTTACTCTAATTTTGTTTCTGATATCATGTAAGGTACTTGCTTAATTAGATAATTTTTATTTTTTTCAATTTTATTGCTCATGATTTAGGGCATATTAAATTATGATTTAGGGTTTATTAATTATGATTAATAGTAAGTGAGTTTGTCTAATTGAATGGGTTAACTAATTAAATATTATAAACTAGGGTTTACAATTTGGGATTTTGGGTTTATTTTAATTGATTATAATTCTTTAGATTTAGGGTTTACTCTAATTAATTTTGTTTATGATATCATGTAAGGTACTTGCTTAATTAGCTAACTTATGTTTTTTCAATTTGATTAAACTATGATTAGGGCTTATTGAACTATGATTTAGGGTTTATTAATTATGATTAATAGTAAGTGAGTTTCTCTAATTGAATGGGTTAACTAATTAAATATTATAAACTAGGGTTTACAATTTGGAATTTTGGGATTATTTCAATTGATTATAATTCGTTAGTTTTAACATTTACTCTAATTGAATGGGTTAACTAATTAAATATTCTAGAGAGTCTAATTATGTTTAATGGTAGGGTTAGAATAATATTGTATTCAAATTAATATGCACTCAAATTATTTAAATATTGTACTTTGTAACTAAAGTTTATTATGTAACTTAATTCTATAAATTACTTTGAATTATGATTAATATAACATGTAATTTATTTGTTCTTTATGTAGATGAAATATCATAGTTGGATGTATAATAGAAATTATCTTAATGGTCGGTTTTTTAGGGAGGAATTTATAAAAGGGGTGAAGGAATTTATTAGGCATACAATATCACTTGAACCGTTTCATATTGGAGGGATGATTAGGCGTCCTTGTACGAAGTGCAAGTGTTTGCATTTTTTGGGTTTGGAGGATGTTACGACTCATCTTTATAGAAAGGGATTTATGGATAATTATTTTGTGTACTAGTCAGGGAGAGGTTGATGGTACTGATGGTGTATTTCATAATGTAGTTGTTGGTGAAAGTAGTATGTCGGTGGAGAATAGCGTTCAACATCCTAGATACCATGAAATGGTTGCGGATGCTTTTGGGATGCACTTCGATTTTGAAACCCATGAAAGTGTTGAACAACCTCCTAACGAAGAGGCAAAATATTTTTATGAACAGTTAGAGGCTGCTAGTCGTCCACTAAGGGAAGGGAGTATTCACTCTCAGTTGTCTATTGCGGTAAGATTATTAAGTATCAAATCAGATACTAATATTTCTCAAGCGGGAATGGATTCTTTCGTTGGCCTTATGAGTGAACTAGTTGACTAGGGCTGCTTATCGGGCGGATTGGGCGGTTATTTACTCTTAACGGTTTGGCTTATCGGT